>JAJQKJ010000198.1:0-64509 GCA_029574335.1 Rana kukunoris | reverse complement strand
CCAGCCCCAGTGGAAAGTAGGTCCCCAACAGTCCCAGGAGTTGTAGGTCCGTGGAGGGAAAAGAGGGATTCCTGAGGCCAGAAGGTAGAAGGGATAGATGTATTAGTGAGAGCCCATGGTTTAGGAAGAAGTGTGGTGGAAGCACACCCGGAAGAATGTATGGTAGAGTGCCCCTTTAGAGGAAAGGTGGGCAGATTAGGACTCCTGCTGCTCATAGTTGGCACCAAGGCCCACGGTGAAGTGTTGGTGGAAACATACCGGAAAAAATGGGCCTGTGCAGCCAATGGTTGGCACAGAGGTGACCCATTTGTGATGATGGGTCTATGTGTTCCTCCTCCGGTTCGAAACAAAGGGGGAGGGTATGTGATGGTTTGGATCTGTCTTGCCTGATGGATGGCTGGTTTTCGCCATATGTTGGAGAGACACACATGATTGCACAGCTGTGTGGTCAGCTTTTTAAGTCTGACCTGAACAGCATTCAGGGCTCCACCCTCCCGAGGAGTCCAGGTCTGGAAGGGAGAACCCTGAGAGTGCAGGTGTGCACTAAATTAGCTGGAGAAGCTAGAGAAGCTGGAGAGTGCAGGCTGCACTATAATACCCAGAGGCCTGAGTCTGAGGTGGCTGACAGGAGTGAGTCTGGGGTGGCTGACAGGAGTCAGGAAGGCTTCACGAGGGAGCCTGAGCAGTGTGGTGCTACTGCTAAAGATAGCCAGGTGGCTTGGTATTTTCCGTTATACGTGTAAGCCAGGAGGCTGAAGGTACCATTTTGTATGGACTGTGAAAACCCCTGTATATTTTTCTGTTGGATACAATAAAAACGTGTTTACTTTTACTATTTCGGCTTGAAGACCAGTGACTATGCAACTCCACATTTGTCGCTAATCTTGCGACTTTATCACAATATATATATATAAAGAATATGTTTTTGTTTTTTATTTTTCAGTTTATTTTATTTTATTTTTCAGTTTAATTTATTTTATGTTCACTATCCATCTCCCAGAACACAGATCCACCTAAAACCTTCCCCCAAATAACACTCAGTTTTCCTTGTCTCATTTTAAGCACCTATTGCAATGCCAATAACATTAACATCAGTAACACTATGGCATATGGATGTATGGCAGGGACACTGGAGATGATATCTTGTAAATGTCTATATTAAGGGACTTAAGTATATATATATTGTTTTGCTGTTCCAGTATTTAATTTTAAACCATTTTATTGTAATTGCATCTTGATGTAAGGTATCCCTGGCAGAGTCGATTACAGACACTCACGGCCATTAAGGGATGTAGCCAGTAGTTTACATGGCCGAATAGACACTTCCGGTGACGGTCGTCAAGACGACCGAGGAATCATATAACTAGTACTCATAGAAAGGGTGGCCAGATACCAAAATGGCGGTATGGGAACGTCCGGTGCCACAGTATAGATGGTGGAGCTGATGTTTCCGGTGGGGAAAGCAACGGACAGCACGGGGCAGAGCTAGGGAGTGGGCAGCCCAGGATGGTTTTGCACCTTACGTGGGAATAGGGGATGGCGAAAGGGGGAAGTTTATAGCACTGGGCACAAATAAATGAAGCTGGTGGCCACTATGACAGAACACATATTTTCAGGATGGCGAATGTACATTTAAAATGCGGAGTACTGAAGGGATCCAGTAGCTAAGATGGCGGATTGGAAGTTTCTGGCGCCACCAGCCAAGATGGCGGCAGTTAAACTTCCGGTATTTTGAGAAAATGTAATTAGCACTACAGGTAGCATGCCAGAGTATAAATACTGTAAACTAAGTAGTATCCACAGCTTTCCTGATGATGCAAGTATTACGAAACGCGTAGAAGTTTTTTGGATACACGCAAAGAGGGGAGTGCACCACGCGACAGAACTATCTGTTGAAATACAGAGGATTAGGAGCGAGAAACGCACCTCTCGAGAAACAACACAAAAGCTGGTGAGCGGCTTTAACGCTCGACACTGTCAAGGATACTTAGTGCCGTCAGTGGCACTTTTCTTGTAAATGCATTGTTTTTATTATTATTTTAATAAACACTACTATTTTTACATACTATACCATGATGAGCCTCTTGTTTTTGAGGCAATAAGGAAATCTTATAAGAGGGAGAAGGAGGACACATCCAGTGGCTGTCAGAAAAGAAACCATTTTGGGGCCTTTTATTATTCGAAGTCTGGTGAGTGTTCAGTTTAGAGTTGAAAATATGTTTATTGGCATTTTAGCAAATGGAACAAACAACAGGAGAAGATACCATCCAAAAACAGTCAAAAGTGCAGTGGGGTAAGGAGTCAGTCCAGCGGCTATCGCCCACAACAGGACTCCCACCGACATATAATGCAATCAAAACAGGAGAGACTTCAACATGGAACACCAATTAAATGCAACCACAAGGGTCCTATCGTAGATGGCAGAATTACAGCTAGGATTGCTAGTAAGAGAACAATAAGAAAACAAGGAAAACAAAAAGAAAATAAGAAATAATAATAAATAAAAAAACAAAAGGACAAAAATCAAAATGAAAATGGGAGATCAAGAAACTGGGGCGTCAAAAGGTAGGAAAAGAAGAGGGGGGGAGAAGGAAAAAGAGGGGAGCAGAAGAAAGGGAAAAGGGAGAAAGCTAGAGAGAGATCAGAGCAAAGAGTTTGAGTTGCTGAAAGATCAGTCAGGGGGGACAATATAGGGTGTGCGGGGAACGAGAGACCCACCTCGCCCTAGGGCAGTGAAATATCAGGGAGCGCTCATGACTGGGATGACAACATGTTAGCCAGGGTGTCAGAGGAGGAAAAGTGGAGCCAGATGAGCCACAGCAGTTTATAGGTATCAAAAGTGTCGTTGTCAACATCTCCTCCATTCTCATAGTGTCGTTCATAATTGATACCCAGTGTGACAAGGGCGAGATTGTGGTCGACTTCCAATAGGAAGGTATGAGCTGTCTCGCTGAGGACATGAAGAATCGGAGGAGATTTCGCTTCTGTGACGTAGCTGATCCCGGTAGTATAGAGAGAAGAGCAATCTTAGGGGAGGGAACCAGGGATTCAACGTACATCTTGTTGTAACACTCAAATACCTGTGTCCAGAAGGGGCGGATCCTCTCACATTCCCACCAGACATGAAGGTAGGTCCCAGTAGTAGCAGAGCATCTCCAGCATATATCCGGAGTGGATGGAAATATTTTGTGCAACGTAGAGGGGTCCCTGTATCATCTCGACAGAATCTTGTAGTTCTTCTCCTGGGAGTAGCAGGAGATCGTGGACTTGTGAGTAAAATAAAAAGATGTCTGCCATTCCGGTTGCAGGATGTCCTCACCCAAGTCTGCAGACCACGTCCTAGTGTAAGAGGGTAGCTCGGTGTGCATGCGTGTTTGTAAGAGGCCATATACGGCCGATAAAAGGTGTCTGGGGGTCTCCGGCAGGGAGCACAACCGTTCAAATTCCGTATTGGGACGATTTATTTGGGAGGACGAATGTAAGTGTTTTGTGAACGTGAATAAATGTAGCTTAGTGAGCCAATCGTGCGTTCCCGTCGGAGTCACTGGTGACCCTTCTGTAGGATGTATGAAGGAGCGTGCCTGTGGCCAATCAGGCCGTTTAAAGGGGCCTAGTGTTGATATACCGATACCCTGAGGAAAGGCGGGATTGTCAAATAGAGGGGACAATGGGGAAGGATCAGAGGATAGGAGGGAACACAACCCCCTGTTATACCAAAGTCTGAGAGAGGCCAGTGTTAGCGGGGAGGGAGGGGGCATACGCGCTAAATCAGACCTGTAACCCCATAGAAGTGCACGGAGGTCCACGTGGGCCAGATCCTGCTCTATGGCGACAGAGGCCTTTAAAAAGGGACGCGGGAACCATTCCAAGATACGCGCTATATGAGAGGCCTTATAATATGTCTCGAAGTCAGGGACGCCAGCACCGCCCTGTAGCTTCGAGCGAGTGAGTAAATTGAATTGCATCCTAGGCATCCCTCGATTCCACAGGAATCTAATGGCGAGAGAGCGTAGAGAGTTAAAGAAGGGTTTAGGGATTGTAATGGGGACCGTTTGGAGGAGGTACAGGAGTTTGGGTAGAGTGTCCATCTTCAGGGTGTTGATTCGTCTGAACCACGGTAAAGAAGACCCTCCCCACTCCTCCAAGTCCTTCCGTAGGCGGGAGAGTAAGGGGACATAATTTAAATAAAAGAGATTGGAGAGATTACAAGGAATAACAACCCCAAGGTATGAAATTCCCTTTGTTTGCCATTGAAAGGAGAAATTTGCTTTAAGCATGGACATCATAGTGGGAGGAAGGGAGACATTGAGAGCCTCCGTCTTGGACATGTTAAGTTTAAATTTACTAAACGAGCTAAAGCGGCGGAATTCAGCAAAGAGGGAAGGCAGAGAAATATGGGGGTCTTGCATGTACACCAGGAGGTCGTCGGCATAAAGAGATAGTTTATAATGAGAGGAGGGAGTTTGGATACCGCGAATTGAGACGTTTTGTCTAATGGCGCAGGCTAAATGTTCGATCACTATGACGAACAGGAGGGGGGACAGGGGGCAGCCCTGCCGAGTGCCATTAAAGATATCAAATGGTGCGGAAGCAGAGCCATTAACTAAGACTGAAGCTGAAGGGTGAGAGTAAAGGGTCATCACCTTAGAGATAAATGGCAATCCTAGACCTAACTGTTCCAGCGAGAGTCGAAGAAATCTCCAATTAACTTGATCAAACGCTTTTTCAGCGTCAAAGGAGAGGAGACAAGCCCTAAGCCCCTTACGTTGGATAAAGGAGATTAAATGAATCGTCTTGGTGGTATTGTCCCTAGCTTCACGGCCCGGGACAAATCCCACCTGGTCGTTGTGGATTATACCCGGGAGTAGAGGGGACAAACGACTGGCCAGAACCTTAGCAAACAACTTTAAATCAATGTTGAGCAGAGATATGGGCCGATAACTGCTGCATTGGGAGGGATCCTTCCCTGGTTTGGGTAATACGGAGATATTAGCGGACAACAGTTCCTTGGGCGGAATGAGGGAGTCCTCCATAGCATTAAATGCCTTAGCCATCAAGGGGGATAAAAGCGGGGCAAAGGTTTTGTAGAAACGAGGGGTGTACCCATCCTGGCCGGGGCATTTGCCCACCTTCAGGCCTTTAATAGCGCCTAGAAATTCAGACGAGTGCAAGGGTCTATCTAGTTCAACCACGGCCGACGCGTCAATGGGGGGTAACGCCGTCTCAATAATATAATCTCGCATGTCATCAACCGAGGGTGTGGTGCGTGTGGTAGGACCATTGGGGCGTAAGTTATAGAGTCGGGAATAGTACTCCCGGAAGGCGGAGGATATACCGCTCGTGTTGTATGATCTAGATTGGTCAGGATGTGAGATAAAGGGGATAGAGCATCGTGGCGGTCTAGGATGTAAAACCCGTGCAAGGTGTTTACCGCATTTACTGGCGAGCGAGTAGTGGAAATTGCGAGCCCTATTCCGCGCTATTAAGGAGTGTGAGTCGAGAAGCTGGAGAAGATCTCTACGGGCATTCGACAAACGAACAAAAATGGCAGGGTCTAGGTTACGCTTGTGTATAGGTTCGAGCTCCGCTATGGTGGAGAGAAGGCGGCGAATATCCCCCGAACGCATTTTTTTGAGACGCGAGCCATGTTGAATAAATACGCCCCGTACCACACACTTAAGAGCCTCCCATTGTGTGAGAGGGGAGGTGGTGTCTGCGGAGTGATCAGAAATAAAGTGTCGAATGGGAGCAACACAGACGGGGTCTCGCAGTAAGTTGTCATTGAGTCTCCAATGTGTGCCCCTACGTGACGCTGGGGGGCGCGCAAGAGTCAAGTAAACCGGTGCGTGGTCAGACCAGAGTAGTTGACCCAATGATGCCTGAACTGGAGTATCTAACAGTGACTGGGAAATCAGGAAGTAATCCAATCTGCTATAAGAATTGTGCGCTGCTGAATAATGGCTGTAGTCCCTTTCTGAGGGATGTTGGACACGCCAAACATCTATCAGGTGTGAGGAGTGTAGGAGAGCTTTGATGCGTGTCAATGTAGAGTGCGGAACAGAGGACTTACCCGAGGACGTGTCTGCGGGTGGGGACAAGACGACATTGAGGTCTCCGCCAATGATGCAACAGGGACCCCCGAAGGAGGACAGTCTGGTGAGAACCGATGAGAGGAACCGAGCCTGACCCACATTAGGTACGTATATGTTGGCCACTGTGAAGAGAAAGCCGTTAAGTTTCAGTTTAAGAAATATGAAGCGCCCATTAATATCAACAAGGGTGTCTAGGACCTCAGGTTTAAAAGATTTATGGAAAGCTATGGATACACCTTTAGACTTGGCCTGAGGATTAGTACTATGAAACCATTGTGGATAATACCTGTTGCGCATAGTCGGTATGGAATCCGAACGGAAATGCTTTTCCTGAAGTAACAATATATCAGAACGTTTTTTATGAAAGTGGTAAAGGATCTGGCTCCGCTTCTCAGGAGTTTTGAACCCCCTACAATTAAAAGAAGCTAAGGTTATCGGGCAAACAGAGGCCATGACAGCTGTAGGAGTAGAGGGTAGGGGGGGGGGAAGCCTGTGTGGCAATAGTGTCATAAGTCAGCAACTCTCGGAGATGGAAACAGCACGAAGTAGGGTCCAGAAAAAGAGGAAAAGAAGAGGGAAGGAGGGGGGCATAGGAGAGGAAGAATAGAAGTAGATAGGTGGGAGGACAACGGGGTGAGACATAAAACAAAAAAGCACGTAGAACATCTAAAGGCATGGATTGATGGTGGACTCCGTCCGCACCACCCCAGTCGAAGAACAGAGATGGTAAGAAACAATCAGGGCAGAATAGCGAGGAGGGAGCCCAGCACAACCCAGTAAATGACAAAAAAAAAGTATCAATAACAAAAAAGGCCACTAGGTGACTCCAAAATACTACAAATAGAAAAGAAAAAAAAAAACTTACAGTATGGCATACAGCCATAAACCATACAGCGTCCATGGTGATGCTGTAAAAAAAAGAAAAACCCCTCTGAGGGGGGGGGGGGGGGTACGGTGGGAACCCGCCGGGTAAGGCAGACCCCCTGACCCCAGCTCCACGGAAAAACAATCATGGAACAAAACCAACACATAACCTACATGACCAAAAAAAAAAAAAAACATTAGTGCAGAGAAAAAGGGATTGGTCAAAAACATGTGACAGGGAACAAAAACAGTCCAGTAGACCTATACTACAATGAAGTGCAAATACAATGAGAAAAACACAGCAATGGTTAAGCCGCAGGGTATGGACAAACCGTCTGAAGCTATAGGGGAGAAAGTATTCGTGTACAGTCCGTGGATAATTCTCGGCCTGGGACCTGGAGCCCAAGTAACCTAGGAGGAAAACCAGTGGATTAACAACAATAACAGTAATTAGAGCAGTCTAGAGCTCAAGGGGGATAAACCCCGCAAGAGAAACAATGTCTAGGGTGAACTTCAGGCCGAGCCCATGGTAAAAATACAAAATACAAAAAATAAAAATGTAAAAATCAAAAATATAAGAGAAACCATGGAGAGTGATGGCTGTGAAAGCAACCCAGGTACATGGGGGGAGCCCGTAAAGGAAAAAGGTAAAAAAATAAAGCTAAATAAAAATAAGGTGTGGAGGCTCCCACCCCAACACGCTCCAGGGGAGTACCCCTACAAAAGGAAAACAAGCAATGCGACTGATCCATCCAGGGCAGGTTCAGTCCTCAGCGTCACGACGAGGCACGGACTTGGAGTGGCGCTTACGACCCTGTGTCTGCCACGGTGAGGCAAAGGGCAAGCCGGGGGTAGCAGGCGTGAATGGCCAGTCTGGGATAGACACCTGTGGAAGTCCTAGTGTGCTGAGGAAGGTCGGCAGGTCTCCCAGCGTGCGGAAAATGGCGGTCTTGCCTTCATGGTGTACTCGCAGGTGGAACGGGAATCTCCATTGGTATTTTATCTGCTTGGACTGCAAAAGTTGGGTAAGTGGCTTCAGTGCTTTTCTCATCATCAGCGTCTGGCGTGAAAGATCTGGGAGGAGCATCACAGGTGTATCATTGAGTAATATAGTCTCTTGCGAGCTAGCAGCTCTCATGATAGATTCCTTGACCTTGTAAAAATGGACTCGACACAGGGTGTCGCGAACGAAGGAGGGGTCCTGGCTTTGCGGACCGGAGGTTCTGTGGACCCGGTCTAGCTCGATCGGGTCATCTTTGGGGCGTTGGTTAAAAATGGCAGTCACAGCTCCAGGTAGGGCTTTGCCGTCCACTGATTCAGGAATTCCGCGAATGCGGATATTGTTGCGACGGTTACAATTTTCGATATCGTCCTGCTGGTACGCCAACTGCTGCAGCATGACAGTGTGGGAGTTCAGAATTTTGTCATGAGACTGTACCGTATTGTTTAGACTGTCTGTGGTGGCATCCAGGTCCTCAAAACGAGCGCCCACATCCTTATTGAATTCAAAGATCTCTTTCTTATAGGCTTTTTCAATCCTGTGGACACATTGTTCAAAGTCAGCCTTAGTGGGCAGGGATCTAATGTAGCTGTGGAGGGAACGAATCTGTGCCTCCAAATCCCATCCATCACCTGAACCCAGGGAGACATTAGAGCGACTCCTGGTGAGCACAAAGTCGGCCTGTGAATGGAGGGATGACTCAGAACGGGACAGGGACGGAGGAGCCAGCGCCATCTTGGCTTCAGAGCGGCTCTGCGATGCTGCGCGGGATCGGGCGAAATACTCCTCTAAATCCCCTCCCTGTCGGTCCCCGCTGGTTCCCTTCTGTGCCCGTTGTTTGTCTTTCCCCATGTGTCAGTCTTGAGCTGGTTCCTAGTAGTTATGTGGTCCGTGGAGGTGGGGGGTCAGGGGGCCAGGGTAAAGCACATCCTACTGCTCCATACTTCCAGCCACGGCCCGCTAGCTGCTGTTAGGCAGAAGGTAGGGGAGAGGTACAGGTAGACTAGAGGATTCTGGTGGCTTGAGAAGGGTACGATTAGTGAAGGGAGAGGAGTGGGACCCGCTAGGTGAAGCAAGATGGCGGCTACTCACTTGCTGGGCGCAGGGGCCTTTCATAGGCCGGATGAAGATGCGCTTCTGCGGGGGTTGCAGGTGGCAATTGGAGTCCCAATGTCCCTCTGTTGCTTGTGAGGAGGGAGCCAGTCATCCAGTCGGGGAGGATTGTGCAGGCTGTTAGGAATCCCGGAACGCCGACTTCCGGGACTAGGCCGAAGCCGCGGTCTTTCCTAGGACAGACGCCGGACGGCAGGAGTCTTCTATCCGCCCTCGATCGCCGCACACCCGGGCCGTCCCCTCCGGAGATGGTGCTGGGGGCGGACGAAGATGTGGAGGCCGTCTACCCCCGTGGGCGAACGCGGAGGATCCCGGAGGTTCCGTAGGCCTCAATATGGCGGCGGGCCTCGGCAGCATGGAGCTGGCTGTGCCTGAAGGCAAGAGAGCCAGCCAAACTCCGCAAATTCGGCAGGGATCGGAGCGGCAGGGATCCAGCAACAGGTACCGCAGCCTTGGTGTGTCACTGGGGTCAATTTTGCAGGGGATGGCAGCAGATTGCTCCGGGTCTCATGGAGCTCAGCAAGAACACGTCTTCCCCGGTGTACTTCCGGACACGCCCCGTGAGTGTTCAGTTTAGCCGTTGGTGATGGTGGCACATGTTTGTCAGGTGGAAGAGACAGCTGCATCTTTGATAGCATAAAATATATATAAGAAGCACTACCAGCATCAAACACCCCGCCTTCTTTACTTCATTGGAACCCATCATCCAATTACAACGCTGGTTGCTGTTCAAATATTTGAACTTTGAATGTTATTTGCACATTTATTATTTATTATTTATGGGACTTTTGATTATTTTTGGTATACACCCACATAGAGAGCACTAATGGTGGCAAGATTCTCACTACAGGGGCACTATGTGCATTGATTTTGCCTTCTGTTGCACTATGTAGATAATTAACAGCTGTTTACATATATATATATATATATATATATATATATATATATATATATATTTTAGTATTTTGTTAATGCACATTTGATGAAATTGTTTTAAATATTTGTATTTTTTTTATATATTTATTTATGTATGTATGTATATATATATATATATATATATATATATTCATATATATATTTTTCTGGTAGAGCGTGACAGCATCACACATGTTTATCCATATAGTATATCACTTATGTCGTTGCACTTGATATAGCACTTTATCTATGGTTGTTTGTGCACTAATTCAGCATATGGTTTCAAAGCACTTTATGACATTGCACTTTTGGATAATTGGATCAGCGCAGTAACACATTCTCTCTTTTTTTTTTTTCAATAGAGACCCCAGGCTTGGATATCAACCATATGCACATATTGATCTCCTATAATTAGAGATCACATCCATCTGGTAAGCGGCAGTGTTATTGTTTGGTGGAGGCACTATCCTGTCAGCACTTTTTCCTGGACTATTGGATTGATTGAACACTGGGGATATTTAAGTTTATATGGACACTCTGCATTAGTATTTTTTAATATATTCACATTTTTTACCTTTGACGCTATTGTTAATGGTATTCATAAGGATTTTTTGGGTTTGTTTGCACGGACTGCTATTCAATCACTTGATAATTTAGATATTAACCCCTTCTTGAAATCTTATTGAGGTCTCACAGACCTATTTACAGATATAATATTTTATTTTCACTCAGTTGGTATTTCATCATTTTAATTGAATTTTATCTAGCACTTCATTGTCACTAGTGTTACATTTTTATAGAGGCTAGAAAATGGACAGCCACACTTCCAAAAAAAACCTTGGGTTGTTTTTATTGTAAAACAGGTGGAAAATGCACTACAAAATACCCTTTGCTGTATTTTGTAGTGCATTTTCCACCTGTTTTACAATAAAGACAACCTAAGTTTTTTTTGGAAGTGCAGCTGTCCATTTTTCTACCTTCTATATTTTGCCTTGTGCATTGCCGACATTCCTGATCTCCTGAGAAGCTAATGATTGTCCAGCATACCCACCTGGAGCGGTAACTCCCTTTTCCTTTTTTAGTGTTACATTTTAGCTTACAACAGCTCAGCTCTTCTTGTGACCATTATTATTAGTGTTGTATAACATTTTCAGTTGCTGCTTTACTATTTATCGAATTAGCGCAGTACACCTCTCTTTTTCATATTGTAGTATTATTATTATTATAATACAGGTTTTATATAGCGCCAACAGTTTGCGCAGCGCTTAACAAAATAAAAGGCAGACATTACAGTTACAGTACAATTTGGTACAAGAGGAATCAGAGGGCCCTGCTCATTAAAGTATTAAAATATTGTAATGGCACTGCCCCTTCTACATTGTAAAGCACTGTGTAAACTGTTGGCTTTGTATAAATCCCATGTAACAATAAAAAGATATATTTGAAAAGTGAACATTACCTTCATAAGGACTGGATCTCAATCGAGAATGCGTACCTCCCTTTCCCCATCTCCCACCTTCCCTGGATCAATCCACTAACGATCCCTAAAACTTGTAGAGACCACCCCCTGATTGGCCCTACCTTGGCCACTCTCAAGATAGCATGTCGATCACTGGAGCTGGCCCCTTATCCAGGCCCCATGACTCTGGTCACTCAGAACCCAGGCTTTCCCCCCAACATAGGGTTAACCCCGGGTCTAGTGGACCCTCACAAACGCACGGTTAGGGCTAGCAGACTTTTCAACGATGGCGTTCTTCTCACGCATCCTGAAATGGTCGAAAATTTCCTGACATGCACATCCTGTTCTTCAAATACCTTCAAATTCGACACTTCCTCCATAGCACACCAAACCCTGCACAATGGCATAGGGATCTCACCTCCCTCGAAGTCATCTGCAGCGAGACAGGCCCCCAACCACACCTAGTTTCCACGTTGTACACCCTCCAACTGGCTAAGGCCACCCCAAACGTTGCCCTACACCACAAGTGGAGCACAGATTTGGAGCTGGACTTATCCCCTGAGGAGTGGGACCACATATGGGAACACACTCACAAGGGGTCCATCAACGTCTCGGCGCAGGAGAATAGGTACAAAATCTGTTCAGAATGGTATCGCACACCAGAAAAACTCCACAAAATCTTCCCTGGGGTCGCACCCACATGTTGGAGATGCAACGCGGGGGTGGGTACCTTTCTGCACGTTTGGTGGAACTGTCCACTGATCCAACCATTTTGGAAGCAGATCAACGATCTCATTGCCCAGATCACCACCTTCTCCCCCGATTTTTACCCCGGCTCAATATCTCCTTCACCATACGTCCTGTCCCAGGAGGACATACAAAAACTCCCTCATGCTGCAGCTCATTAATGCGGCTACCCAATGCATCCCTTTGAGGTGGGGGTCCGCTACCCCCCCCTCGATGGAGGACTGGCACTCACGGGTTACGAAGATCGAAGAAATGGAAAGGATCATTCATCAGGCCAAAGATACACATGATAAATTTAGGCTAACCTGGGCCTGCTGGACACACTACAGGGAATCCCCGGAATTCCCAGGCGGGGGATGCCCGAGATATACCAGTTACCTGACTGAGTTCCTTAATCACAGCCCCCCTCCCTGTCTGTATACCCACCTTATGAGCAGCTCTCATTCTGTCTTCCATCCCCTCCCCCCTCCCCGGGGATATTCCTCCCCCCTCTACCCCCCCTCCCTTTTTTTTTTTTTGATCACAGGATCGCTCACCAATTGGAGCCTTACATACTCAGGGTTTTGCTCGCTACATGGGATTTCCCATCCCGCTCACAGTGTGCTCCCTTGAGGGGTGAGCGGGTATGGGAATGTGCCCTTGGTTCCCATGGTTGGCTGGTCCCACCACGTTCCTCCTCACAGCTTTGCTGTTTGCCAATTCCCCCTTATCTCGAACCCCCTGGAGGATGCCCCAGATAGTTCAGAGTGCTTTGCGCTCCAGTGGTCTGCTAGCGGGACCTCTCGGTTTGTAAGTTTTCCGCCTTCGCGTTGTAGATCACCTAGTTCAGGCTACATTTTGCCATCTTCCATTGCATATGTATACTTCATATTAACAAAATCTCTGTTTCTGCATGTATTATGCGATTCTTCTCTGTTCTTCTTTTGTCTGACTACTGATTATCTGCGGTATTGCCTTACTGTATTTACTGTACTACTACTACTGTACTACTACTGTATCTGACAATCTTCCAATAAAAAGATATTTAAAAAAAAAGAAAAGTGTTTACATACTTAAATATTGGAAACTAGGGCCCAGATTCACGTAGATCGGCGCATTATCGGTCCGGCGTAGCGCACCACTTTTCCGTTAGACTTGCGCAATCTAGCCGCGTAATCCCGCGATTCACGTAGCTTTTGCGCAAGAGATTGCGCAAGCGTAAGGTTTTTTCCGGAGGCGTAAGGAGGAGTAATACAAATTGGGAGGGACGTGGGCGTGTTACATTGAAATGAGCCGTGACCCCATGCAAATGAAGGGCCGGCCGACTCGCGCATGCGCGCGTGAAGGAAACCATGTCAGCTCCGTTGTGCTCATGCTCACAACTCGGGAGCGGCGCAATCAGTGAAATTGGAAATGGACTAGGGCAACGTTGTGAACTACGCAGACAGCATAAATAGACACACACAAACGCACTTCCATTGCAAAAGTACATCCCTTTGTGTCCCTTCCCATTTAACCTAGTGCTTTTGCTCTGTTGTTCGTTAGAGTGTGTTTTGTAGTTGTCAGATTAGTGTTCTGTGTGATCTAGTGCTTGTTGGTAGTTTTGTGAAAGTGAGTTTTGATAAGTGTTTGAGACTGTTTGTTTGATTGATATATTTCTGAGCGTTTGTTTTCTTGCTTTATTTTTTCATCTGATTTTTTTGTGACTGTTTCTTGCTGAGTGCTAGTGTGATTTTTGGCTGTTCTTTTTCTCTTTGTGTGTGTTCTTGCCTGATTGGTTGTGCTTGTATTTGTGACAGATTTTTGGTGACTGCTAGTGAGTTTGTTTGGAAGTATGACTGAGAGAAAAAGAAAGCTTAATTTTACAGTGGGGGAAAAAAGAATTCTTGCCCGGGCCATTACCGACTATGGGCGTTACCTCCACGGCCCGCAGAGTGCCACCACCACCCCGGCCAGGAGGAGGGAGATATTGGATATGATCACGGAGCAGGTCAATTCATCGGGGGAGGGGGAGACACGGACCCGGTCTGGGATTGACAAGAAAATAAACGACCTCCGGCGTCAGGTGAAAAAAAAACTGGCCGCAATAAATGCCCATGCCAGGGGCACAGGAGGGGGCCCACCATGCCGGATTAGATTTACAGCGACGGAGCGTGTGGTGGCCCTGACCTTTCACCGTCATGAAGTGGAGGGCCTGCCTGGCTTTGACACAAGTCCGGTCCCCGCGGTGCCAGGTAAGGTTTTTATTTCTCTCAGGTGTGTAGCATGTGTGGGGGAGGGGGTGAAAAGGAATATGTGGCAAGTGTGTGGATCCTCCAACCTGTGAATGGTTTGTGTCATCCACAGCTGTGCAGGAGGGTGCAGGGCCATCTGGCCTGACCGCTCCAACGCCAGGACAGCAGCCTAATGAGGCCCCCCCAACAAGGCCAGAGTCTGCGGAGGAGGAACAAGAGGAGGAGGATGATCATGCGGAGGACGATCATGAGGAGGAGGAGAATCATGAGGAGGAGGAGTCCATGGCAGGCACTGGACGTTTGGTTTCTGCGGACTCTTCCCCTCTGGCTGCAAGAAGCCTGCCCTCCCTAAGGGGGAGCCCCCCCCCCTCCTCCCCCAACATGGCTCCCCTCACAAGGGCCTCCCCTTCTCCCCGGCCACAACCATCAGCTGGAGCCAGGAGGTCATCCCAGAGCACCAGGGGGGCGCCCAATCTCCTGCCCGCCTGTCTGAGAAGGAACCTGGCCATCCAGACCCGCCTTCTGAGACAGCTCTGCCAGACTATGGGGCGGGTGGATCAGAGCCTGTCCTCCATCAACGATAGGCTGGGTAACCTGGACTCCCACTCCCGGGCCTCCACAACCTGCCTAAATGACCTGCAAACTACATCAGCAGGCGTTGGGCAGGATGTAAGGGCCCTTACCCAGGCTATCCAGGGCAACACAGCATCACTTGGTGCTGCCCTGGACAGAATAGCCGTGGCCTTGGAGGGCAGGCCGCCAGGTGGGCAGATCTCAGGGGCTGCTCCTCCTTCCCCGGCTTTTCCCCTCCCCCATGAGTCTCCCCTGAGGGGCCGGGGCCGTGGCCGGGGGCGCCCCAGGCGTGGCTCACGCAGAGGGCATTAATTTTTTTTCCCCCTTTTTTTGGTTTGAAAGCATTTTTTTTTTTTTCTCTGCATTTTTTTTTTTGTTTTGCTGACATGTTTTGCATATTTTGGGTTGTGAATGCTGTTTGAATGTGGGGGTGACATTCCTGCTGGAAAAGGGGTGTCATCCTCAATTTTGGTGGAGAAGGGTTCCCCAGGACCAGGGAGAAGTGATTCCCAGGTCCGTGTGAATGGTGTATGAATGTACAGTGACATAATTGGAGCCTTGATGTGGCGTTACTGCTCACCAGTCTTGCATGGTGGACTGGTGCCAATCCAATTTGATGAGGATGTGGGGTGTGTGTGCTAGGGACCATAGTGGTGTGCATGCATGCATTCTCATTGTGCCATGATTAATGTGTGTGTTTAACGTGCAAAGATGCATAATGTGAGCTGGCATGAGATGGGGTCATGAGATGGGGTTCCAGTGCATATGCAGAGTCACCTTGAAGGGAAAAGACAGGAGGATGTTAGTCATGCATGTGCGACTTGTGATGTGCATCACGGGAGGGGATAGTCATGCCTGACTCCCATGTCACTCACCAACCAGCCAGCTGTCCCCATACATGTTCTGTTCGAAATCTGTGGGGATGGGGCTCTGATTGTATATGTAGCTGGCATAGGTGTCATGGGTGGTGCCATGTGTTGGGCTGGTGATGTCCTCCTGCAAGGTTGTGGTAATTCCATGATGGCATGAGGGGTGAATCTGAAGATGCGAGACACCTCAGAATCACTCATGCCAAAGATGTCTATGCGTGTGTGATATATCAAGTGAAGAGTGAGGGGCTTGTATCAGATAAGAATATTGTATTAGATTAAATTGTAAATTTTATATAAGCAAATAAAAAAAAAAAAAAAACATCTCCCGTGCCCTCCTTAGTGCCATCCTCCGTGCCCTCCTCCTTCTTTGTTCATCTAAAGTCAGTAGTATAGCTATGCGCGACGATGCCCCTGGCATGTTGGCATACAGATTGTTGGGCAACACGTGTGACTGCTGAACTCCTCACTAACAGTGTTGCTTTATCTGACAATTAGACTTTTTTTCAAAATTTAGACCAGCTTTTAGGTCCTCTAACTTTAGACAGAACATTTTGCTGTTGCGCACATCGCGTAGCCTGCGCAGCAACTGCGTTTTTTTGTGAATCCCCGTAACTCCCTCATTAGCATATTTGACTAGCAAATCAATGGTGTGTCTAGCGCAGTTTTGCGCGAAGGGAAGCGAATGTCTAACTCAATTACGCCGGACCAAAAAACGTAGATTTCTGGCGTATATTGTTTTGTGAATCGCGTGCAACTATACGCACGCGCACATTTAGACTTACGCACGCGCAACAGCAGTTGCGCACGCGTAATCGCTCTGTGAATCTGGGCCTAATTGTGTACTGATCTTGTAATACTTGCAATGCGTAATTTTGTAATTATTTGTTTACACTTATGCCAGCTTTTAAATACAGCATTTTCTTTGATATGGGTCAATGTATTCCTTGTTTTATTGATAAAAATGGTTTGTTTCATTCATACTGATCTATAACACAAGAAAGAATTAATGATTGAACATGTAGCAGCAGTGCCATCTTGCTGCCCTCTTCAAATGTTAATGCTAGTTCACCTAATAAAAACCACTGATGTAATAAATATCCTAAATGCATTTGAATTCAAACTCCTGATTTAAATGTACAGGGCCAAGCAAAATTGTTCATCTAAATTCAACTCGATGTGAGACCTGAATACATTAGTTTAGGTATAAATTCAAAATATATTAAACATTTTAACCTGCAAAAACTTCACATGTGATACATGTTTTTTTTTTTTTTTTTTTACTTTACAAAGGACAGTAATAAACTAAAAGTTACATCATGGAATGTGGATTTGGATATGGAATTGCATAGGTGCTACATTTTCCTTTTTACTAAATTTAGTATAGGTTAGTTCATTATAATTTCTCAGACAGCTGAATTAACTACTAATAAAGGGAGACATACGTGCAAACGTTTTGAGGACCATTTATTAAAAGGGAGTTTAAAAATCTTTGAGGAATGACAAAAAGCAAAGGGTCCACGGACCGTTTTCATCGGACACCATCGGATCAAAATCCCCGCCGGCAGACAGCGCGGTGATGTGGCGGTGACGTTGACACCGTCACGTCACCGCACCAGGAAGTAAAAAACTTCCACGCATGCATCACATCCATACGACGCTTAGGCGGGCAGATATGCCCGCTGGTTAGTGTACTAACCAGCAGACATATCCGGCGGACATGTCGCCGGTGGACAAATTTTAAAGCATGCTTTAAAATTTGTCTGCCGGTCAGACATGTCCGCTAGCCCATACACACGATCGGATTTGTCCGCTGAAACTGGTCCGTCGGACCAGTTTTAGCGGACAAATTTAATTGTGTGTACGCGGCCTAAGGGTTTCCTGTAAGTGCATTAAATTGTTTTACAAATTAACACATTTTTTATTTAACTACTTGCTGACAGCCATACGACTTTGTACGGCCGCAGCGCAGCCCTGAATTTCTAACAGGCCGTGTTTTTACGGCCGCCCCTTTTGGCGTTCCCAGCGCGCGCTCCCGAGCGCGCAGCGGGGAACTCCTGTACTGGCCGTGTCCCCTGGACATAGCCAAACACAGATCGCGGTAAATAGCCAATCACAGCGGCTATTTACAGCGCGATCTGTGCGGCCATATGAGATCATCTCTCATTGCCGACTCTCCCTTCCTCACACAGACAGCGCGTGTGAGGAGGGAGAGAGAACTGCAAGTGTCAGCGCTAAAAACCAAAAAAAATTGACTAACCAGTGCCCCCAGGACTACCTGTGCCCCCCACAGTACCACAGTGCCCACCAGTACCACAGTGTGCCCACCAGTACCACCGTGTTCCCACCAGTACCACCATGCCCACCAGTACCACCGTGCCCACCTGCGCCCACCAGTACCATGGTGCCCACCAGTACCATGGTGCCCACCAGTACCACCATGCCCACCAGTACCACTGTGCCCACCTGTGCCCGCAGTGCCTACCAGTACCACCGTGCGCCCACAAGTACCACCGTGCCCACCAGTACCACCATGCCCATCAGTACCACCGTGCCCATCAGTACCCACCTGTGCCACCAGTACCACTGTGCCCATCAGTGCCCACCTGTGCCACCAGTACCACCTGTGCCCAGTGCCCATCTGCCACCTCAGAGCACATCTGCAATCAGTGCCCACATGTGCCACCTCATCAGTGCCCACCTGTGCCACCTCATCAGTGCCCACCTCATCAGTGCCCACCTGTGCCACAGTCAATCAGTGCACATCAGTACCCATCTCAGTGCCATCTGTGCAGCCTCATTAGTGCCATCTGTGCCACCTCATTAGTGCCCACCTGTGTCCACCAGATCGGAGCACATCAGTACCCATCTCATCAGTACCCATCTCAGTGCCATCTGTGCCGCCTCATCAGTGCCATCTGTGGGCATTTGTACTTTCCTGGCTTGTTAGGTTCTCAAGAAATGAGAGAGGCCCTCAGTACATCAGGTGTGATCAGATGTGATCATTTTTTATGATTTGCACTATAGCTGGTAGACTCTAATGCCACGTACACACGATCATTTTTTGCGATGAAAAAAAACGACGTTTTTTAAAACGTCATTTAAATTGATCGTGTGTGGACAAAACGTTGTTTTTTGTCTTAAAAAAAACGACAAAAAAAAAATTCCAACATGCTTGAATTTTTTGTGTCGTTTTTCAAAACGTAGTTTTTTGTGTCATAAAAAGTGATGGTGTGTGGGCAAAACGACGTTGAAAATTACGTTTTTAAACCCGCGCATGCTCAGAAGCAAGTTATGAGACGGAGCTTCAATGGAAAAGAGTGCCGTCGTACGTGGTGTACGTCACCACGCTTTGCTAGAGCTTTGTAGAAAAACGATGGTGTGTACGCAATGTCGTTTTGGAAAATGAAGTTTGAAAAACGTTGTTTTTTTTCATGATTGAAAACATTGTTTTTTTTCATCACAAAGAATGATCGTGTGGCATAAAACTTTCACACAGACCAAAAAATTTCCAAAAACTTTGGGTTATTTTTATCAAAGATATGTAGCAGTATAAATTGTGGCCAAAATTTATGAAGAAACATTAATAGTTTGCAAAATTTTATCACAGAAACTAAGAAAAAATATTTTTTTCCAAAATTTTCGGTCTTTTTTCATTAATAGCGCAAAAAATAAAAACCGCAGAGGTGATCAAATACCACCAAAAGAAAGCTCTATTTATGGGAAAAAATGACAAAAAAAATCATTTGGGTACAGTGTTGCATGACTGAGTAATTGTCATTCATCGTGTAAGAGCGCTGAAAGCTGAAAATTGGTCTGGTCAGGAGGGATGTTTAAGTGCCCAGTAAGGAAGTGGTTAACCACTTGACTACTGGGCACTTAAACCCACTTAATAACCAGACCAATTTTCAGCTTTCGGTGCTCTCACATTTTGAATGACAATAACTCAGTCATGCAACACTATAACCAAATGAAATTGTTGTCCTTTTTTTCCCACAAATAGAGCTTTTTTTGGTGGTATTTTATCACCTCTGCGGTTTTTATTTTTTTCACTATAAATGAAAAAAGAACGAAAATTTTGTAAAAAAATGAATTTTTCTTCATTTCTATTATAACATTTTGCAAAAAAGTATTTTTTCTTCATAAACTTGGCCTAACATGTATACTGCTACATATCTTTGGTAACAAAACAAAAAAAAAAAATAGATATTATTTAGTCTGGGTGAAAGTTATAGGGTCTAAAAGCTATGGTACCAATTACTGAAAATTGATCAATTTGATCACATCTGATGTACTGACATCCTCTCTCATTTCTTGAGATCCTAACATGCCAGAAAAGTACAAATACCCCCCAAATTTCCCCTTTTTGGAAAGAAGACATTTCAAGGTATTTAGAAAGAGGCATTGTGAGTTTTTGGAAGTTGTAATTTTTCCCACAATTCTTTGCAAAATCAAGATTTTTTTTCATTTTTATTTTCTTTCCACAAAATTTTCATATTAGCGGGTTATTTCTCACACACAGCATATGCATACCACAAATTACACCCCAAAACACATTCTGCTATTCCTCCCGAGTATGGCGATACCACATGTGTGAGACTTTTACACAGCGTGGCCACATACAGAGGCCCAACATGCAGGGAACGCCATCAGGCGTTCTGGAACACCCAGACCAATTCTGACATTTCTCTCCTACATGTAAAAATCAACACTTATTTGCTAGAAAATTACATAGAACCCCAAAACATTATATATGCTTTTTTAGCAAAGACCCTAGAGAATACAATGGCGGTTGTTGCAACTTTTTATCGCGCATGGTATTTGCACAGCAATTTTTCGAACACATTTTTTTTGGAAATAAAACAGTTTTGTGCTTTTAAAAAAACAAAACAGTGGGCCAGATTCAGATACAATTAGATTATCGTTGCGTTTCCCAAATACACTACGCCGCCGTATTTTACCTGGCTCTACGTGGAATCCACGTAGATTTTGTCCAGTAAACGACGGCGGCGTAGTGTATTTCTCCCGTCGCAATCCATCTACGCGAGTAGGGGGCGTGAATCATTTAAAATAGGCGCGTTCCCGCGGCGATCGAACTGCGCATGCTCCGTTCGCAAATTTCCCGCCATGCATTGCGCAAAAACACGTTGTTACGTCATTCGTTGTTTGAGTAGCGTCGTTTACGCACGATCCTCGTCCCGAACGAGTTACGTAAAAAAAAAAAAAAAAAAAAAACGACGCGTGAACGACGGCCATACTTAACATGGGCTATGTACCGTTATACCAGCAAAAAGCTGGTCTAACAGTAAGTAAAAAAAAATAGACTAAAGCGATTGCGAAGACCACTCGTATCTTCGTGGATCGCCGTAAAAACACATTTGCATATCCCGACGCATGAAAACAACGCAAACTCCTCCCAGCGGCCGCAAATATATCGCAGCGTAGATCCGAAGGCTTACGAAGACGTAAGCCTCTCGGATCGAAGCCCGAAGCCGCCGTATCATGGTTTGAGGATTCAAACTAGTGATACGGCGTGCAAAATTTGAAATTACTCCTGTCTAACACCAGTTAGACAGGCGTAATTGCTTTCTGAATCTGGGCCATTAAATTTAGCCCAACGTTTTTGCATAATATGAAAGATGAAGTTACGCCGAGTAAATAGATACCCAACATGTCACCCTTCAATATTGCACACGCTCGTGGAATGGCGCCAAACTTTGCGACTTAAAAATCCCCATAGGTGACGCTTTAAATATTTTTACTGGTTACATCATTTTAGTTGGAGAAGAGGTCTAGGCCAAAATTATTGCTCTCGCTCTAACGTTTGCAGCGATACCTCACATGTGTGGTTTGAACACCGTTTTCATATGTGGGCGGGACTTGCGTATGCGTTCACTTCTGCATGCGAGCTCACGGAGACAGGGGCGCTGTATGCCCAGAGTATGCCCAGAGTATGCCCAGAGTATGCGCAGAGTATGCGCAGAGTATGCGCAGAGTATGCGCAGAGTATTGCAGAGTATGCGCAGAGTATTGCAGAGTATGCGCAGAGTATTGCAGAGTATGCGCAGAGTATTGCAGAGTATTGCAGAGTATTGCAGAGTATGCCCAGAGTATTGCAGAGTATGCCCAGAGTATTGCAGAGTATGCGCAGAGTATGCGCAGAGTATTGCAGAGTATGCGCAGAGTATTGCAGAGTATGCGCAGAGTATTTCAGAGTATGCGCAGAGTATTTCAGAGTATGCGCAGAGTATGCGCAGAGTATGCGCAGAGTATGCGCAGAGTATGCGCAGAGTATGCGCAGAGTATGCGCAGAGTATTGCAGAGTATGCCCAGAGTATTGCAGAGTATGCCCAGAGTATTGCAGAGTATGCCCAGAGTATTGCGGAGTATTGCCCCCCTGAGTATTGCCCAGTATTGCAGAGTATTGCAGCAGGGATGGCTGAGCAGGGAGGGATGGATGGATGGATCTGTGACTACATTTGTCACAGATCCAGCCCGCAGCACTGGCGCTGCCATCCGCTCCCTCCCCTCTCCTCTCACACTGTACCGATCGGTACAGAGAGAGGAGGGAGGAACCGGCGTCATCAAATGACGCCGGTCTGTTTACATCTGATCGCGCCGTCATTGGACGGCGCGATCACGTGGTAAACCGCCGTTATCAGCGGCAATTTACCGCGATCCGTGACCCGCCGGGTCCGGAGGACCCGGCGGTCACGGACATTCCCGTGTGCGCGCCCCAGGGGGCGCGCGGGAGCGCGACTCTGGAATCACGTTATATAACGTGATCCCAGAGTTAAGCAACCACCTTGCCGCCGTTATTTTTCGGCAGGTGGTTGCTAAGTGGTTAAAGGAGTTGTAAAGGAAAATGTTTTTTCACCTTAATGCAATCTATGCATTAAGGTAAAAAAACATCTGCTGCTGCCGCCCCCCCGAGCCCCCGTTATACTTACCTGACCCCTCGAAAGTCCCGCACGGTCCCAATATCCTCTTCGCCGCTCAGCCTGGCCACTGATTGGCTAGAGCGGATGGATTGAGAGCAGCACAGCCATTGGCTGGCGCTGCTGTCAATCACATCCAGTGACACGGCGCGCCGAGGTGCGGGGCCGAGTGATAAAGTGAGCGGCTATGGTCTGCCTGAAATTATGCATCTGTTTTAAACCATACACATACGCGGCATCCACTCAAAGATATCGGTCTACTTCCTCAGCTAAGGATCTCAGCCACCTGTCCTGCGGGAGACGCTGCATCCCTCCAACGGGTCCATCAGCTGTATACCTACTAAGCCTGTTTGACTCTCCTGAGAGGGACAGTCATTGGCTTCTTGGTAAGCCTTGAATCCTGCTGGTGTCGGGTTACTTTTGATTTGAATATTTTCTTCACCCTTTGGATTATTTCTACTGAACACTTTTCATTTTACATTTGAACTTTGCTCAATCCTTATGAAAGGGGTTGAATACCTCTTTCTATGTATGGACGCATGTACCACTAATGTTGATTTTTCACATTGATCATTCACTGGTTTATATTTATATCTAAATTGTTCACTCTATACCAGGAATCCTCAAACTACGGCCCTCCAGCTGTTGTAGAACTACACATCCCATGAGGCATTGTAACACGCTGATTTTCAAAAACATGACTAGGCATGATGGGAATTGTATTTCCTGAACAACTGGAGGGCCGTAGTTTGAAGACCCATGCTCTATACTATGATATGTGATAGAGTCTTTATGTCATATCTTTAGTATTTATCCAGCGCTACACTGTTTTTGCACATTTCTTTGACACTTTGGCCTAGATTCAGAGAGCGATTACGCCTGTCTAACTGGTGTTAGACAGGAGTAATTTCAAATTTTGCGCGCCGTATCACTAGTTTAAATCCTCAAACCATGATACGGCGGCTTCGGGCTTCGATCCGAGAGGCTTACGTCTTCGTAAGCCTTCGGATCTACGCTGCGATATTTTTGCGGGCGCTGGGGGGAGCCCGCGTCGTTTTCAGCGTCGGGATATGCAAATGACTTTTTACGGTGATCCACGAAGATACGAGTGGTCTTCGCAATCGCTTACGTCATTTTTTTGCTACGTACTGTTAGACCAGCTATTTGCTGGTCTAACGGTGCGTAGCCCATGTTAAGTATGGCCGTCGTTCCCACGTCGAATTTAAATATTTTTTTTTTTTTACGTAACTCGTTCGGGAATAGGAATGTCCGCAAACGACGCTACTGGTCCAACATACACTTTGGCCCAGATTCACAGAGCGATTACACCTGCGCAACAGGAGATGCGCGTGCGTAAGTCTAAATGTGCGCGTGCGTTTCGTTGCGCGGCATCCCCAGAACGAGATACGCAAAAAAATCGTTAGACTGGCGCATCCGTCAGCGCAAAAGTGCGATAGACACACCATTGATTTGCTAGTCAAATATGCTAATGAGGGACTTACGGGGATCCACAAAACAACGTTGGGGTAGCGCAGGCGACGCAGTGTGCGCAACAGCAAAATGTCCTGTCTAAAATTAGAGCTGATAAAAGCTGGTCTAAAAAAAGAAAAAAAGTCTACTTGTTAGATAAAGCAACACTGTTAGTGAGCAGCTCAGCAGTCACACGTGTTGCTCAACAATCTGTATGCCAACATGCCAGGGGCATCGTCGCGCATAGCTATACTACTGACTTTAGATGAACAAAGAAGGAGGAGGGCACGGAGGATGGCACGGAGGATGGCACGGGAGAGGATATACCGTACCCGCATAGACCTGTTTGGCATGAGTGATTCTGAGGTGTATCGCATCTTCAGATTCACCCCTCATGCCATCCTGGAATTAACCACAACCCTGCAGGATGACATCACCAGCCCAACACACCGCTCACATGCAGTGCAGCCACTGGTCAAGGTCCTGGCAACACTCCATTTCCTTGCCAGTGGCTCTTTTCAGCGTACAAGTGGAGTGGTGGCTGGGATGTCACAGTCCTCCATGAGCAGATGTGTGCACCAGGTTGTCCCTGCAATCCTCAGACGCATGGCCAACCAAATCATCAAACCCACCACTGAGGACCTGCGGCTGAAGGCAATGACAGATTTCTACAGAATTGCCAGATTCCCACGCACTGTGGGGGCCATTGATTGCACACATGTGGCACTCCAGCCCCCCCAGGAGACAGAGCACATGTACCGCAATCGGAAGCATTGGCATTCCATCAATGTACAGGTGATAGTCGATGCCCAAGGCCTCATATGGCACATCCGTGCCAAACACCCAGGGTCCAGCCATGACAGCTACATATACAATCAATGCCACATCCGAATGGAATTCGATCAGAACGTGTATGGGTACACCTGGCTGGTTGGTGAGTGACATGGGTGGCAGGCATGACTATCCCCTCCCATGATGCACATCACACGGGGGAAAAAATTGACTAACATTCTCCTGTCTTTTCCCTTCCAGGTGACTCTGCATATCCACTGGGACCCCATCTCATGACTCCTATCCGGAACCCCCAAACTCCAGGAGAGGAAAGATACAATCAAGCACATGCTCAAACACGAGCAGTGGTGGAGCGCACCTTTGGCATCCTAAAGTCACGTTTCCGATGCCTGGATAAGTCTGGGGGTACCCTCTTGTACTCCCCAAACTTCGTGTGCCAGATCATCGGTGCATGTTGCATGCTGCACAACTTTGCAGAAAGAAAGGGCCTGCAGATTGACCTACGTGATGACCTGACCCCTGAACCAGACAATCCCCCCCTAACCGAGGTTAACCCGTCTTCTGAGGGAAGAGCAGCCAGGAGACAGCTCACATTGGGCATCTTTGCACGTTAAACATACACATTAATCATGGCACAATGAGAATGCATGCATGCACACCACTGTGGTCCCTAGCACACACACCCCACATCCACATCAAATTGGATTGGCACCAGTCCACTATGCTGGACTTGTGAGCAGCAACGCCACGCCAAGGCTCCAATTATGTCACTGTACATTCATACACCATTCACACGGACCTGGGGATCACTTCTCCCTGGTCCTGGGGAACCCTTCTCCACCAAAATTGAGGGTGACACCCCTTTTCCGGCAGGAATGTCACCCCCACATTCACACAGCATTCACAACCCAAAAAAAAAAAATGACCTGCAAAATCAAAAAATTTCCAGCAAAAAAAAAAAGAAAATTAGAAAAAAAAAAAAATTCGGGGAAAAACAAATTACTGCCCTCTGCGTGAGCCAAGCCTGGGGCGCCCCCGGCCACGGCCCCGGCTTCTCAGGGGAGACTCATGGGGAAGGGGTAAAACCGGGGAAGGAGGATCAGCCCCTGATCTCTGCCCACCTGGTGGCCTGCCCTCCAAGGCCACGGTAATTCTGTCCAGGGCAGCACCAACTGTTGCCGTGTTGGCCTGGATAGCCAGGGTAAGGGCCCTCACATCCTGCCCAACGCCTGCTGATGTCGTCTGCAGTTCATTTAGGCAGGTTGTGAAAGCCCGGGAGTGGGAGTCCAGGTTCCCCAGCGTGTCCTTGATGGAGGACAGGCTCTCCTCCATCCGCACCAATGTCTGGCTGACCTGTCCCAGATGGCGGGTCTGGAGGAACTGGTCCCTTCTCAGGGTGGCGGGCAGGAGATCGGCCAACCCCCTGGTGGTCTGGGATGACATCCTGCCTCCAGCTGATGCTTGTGGCCGGGGAGAAGGGGAGGCCCTTGTGAGGGGAGCCATGTTGGGGGAGGAGGGGGGGGGCTCCCCCTTAGGGAAGCCTGCCTGCTGGCAGTCCTCATGATTCTCCTCCTCCTCATGATTGTCCTGCTCCTCATGATTGTCCTCCTCCTCTTGAACCTCCTCCGCGGATTCCGGCCTTGTTGGGGGGGCCTCATTAGGCTGCTGTCCTGGGGTTGGTGCGGTCAGGCCAGATGGCCCTGCACCCTCCTGCACTTCTGTGGATGACACAAAACATTCACAGGTTGGAGGATCCACACACTTGCCACATATTCCCTTTCACCCCCTCCCCCACACATGCTACACACCTGATATTAAAAAAGAAAACAACTTACCTGGCACCACGGGCTGGGGACTGGAGTCAAAGCCGGGCAGGCCCTCAACTTCATGCCGATGAAAGGTCAGGGCCACCGCACGCTCCTCCGCTGTCAGGCTAATACGGCATGGTGGGCCCCCTCCTGTGCCCCTGGCATGTGCATGCATTCTGGCCAACTTCTTTTTGACCAGACGCCGGAGGTCATTGATTTTTTTGTCAATCCCAGACCTGGTCTGTGTCTCCCCCTGCCCCGCAGAATTCACCTGGTCAGTGATCCTATCCAAAATCTCCCTCCTCCTGGCCGGGGTGGTGTTGGCACTCTCTGGGCCGTGGAGGTAACGCCCATACTCGCTAATGGCCCGGGCAAGAATCTGTTTTTCCACAACTGTAAAATTAAGCTTTCGTTTTCTCTCAGTCATCCTTCCAAAAAAAAACAGTCCCAGTCAACAAAATTCACGCACACAAACAAGCACAACCAATCACAAAAAAACACACACACAGAGAGAAAACTACTCACCAAGAAACAGTCCCCAAAAAAAAATAAAAAATACAGCAGGAAAAGAAACAAAAATAAATATATCAATCAAACAAACAGTCTCTCAAACACTTATCAAAAACCACTTTCAAAAATCTAACAACAACCACTTGATCACACAGAACACTAATCTGACACTACAAAACACACCGCAACGAACAACAAGAACAAAAGCAGTTTGTTAAATGGGAAGGGACAAAGGGATGTACTTTTGCAAAGCAAGTGCGTTTGTGTGTGTCTATTTATGCTGTTTGTGTAGTTCACAACGTTGCCCTAATCCATTTCCAATTTCACTGATTGCGCCGCTCCCGAGTTGTGAGCATGCGCACATCGGAGCTGACATGGTCTCGTTCAAGCGCGCATGCGCGAGCCGGCCGGCCCTTCATTTGCATGGGGTCACGGCTCATTTCAATGTAACACGCCCACGTCCCTCCCAATTTGTATTACTCCTCCTTACGCCTCTGGAAAAACGTTACGTATGCGCAATTTCCTGCGCAAAAGCTACGAGAATAGGGTGATTACGCGGCAAAATTGCGCACGTCTAACGTAAAGGCGGTGCGCTACGCCGGTCCAATAATGCGCAGATCTACGTGAATCTGGGCCATTGACTTTAAGCCCTGGTTCACACTGGGCTGCGGGAGTGAAATTGCGTGATTTCAGCTGATTTCGCACGATTTCACTCCCTCTGGCAGTCCCGATTTCGGCGCGATTTAGGAGACATCTGTGCAGGGTTCTGCACAGATGTCAATGTATATCGCGTCCTGAAATCGCAAAAAGTAGTACAGGAACTACTTTTTGAAATCGGTGCAGCGCCGCAGATGCGGCGTCGCACCGATTAGGACGGTGTCATTGCCGGCAATTGCCGCCGATTTGAGATGCGATTTCACATGTGAAATCGCATCTCAAATCAAACTAAATCGTACCCAGTGTGAACCTGGGCTGAGAGCACAAGCATGACATGTCAAAATGAATGGCTCCATACTAATCAGAGCCATCTTAACTGGTTTGACTTGTGTCTGACTTTGAAAAAGGTTCTTTTACTACTCTGGTCCAACTTGGGCATGATTTGAATTTAATGTAAGTTGCATCCAAGTCAGATCATTATCTCAAAAGATCCGACTTGTGGCATGCGATTTGTGCTGGGTATCTTAAAGGGAAACCCCATGCCAAAAAAAAAAAAAAAGTGTGGACCCCCCCCCCCCTCCAAGACCATACCAGATTGTTCAGTCTGGTGTGGATTTTGAGAAAAAACACCAAAATAAACAAACTATGTGGGGTCCCCTTTCACAATATACACCAGACCCTTATGCGAGCATGCAGACAAGCAGATCAGGAAAGGGGGGTGCAAGAGAGCACTTCACCCTCTTGGACCATACCAGGCCACATGTCCTCATGTGCTTTGGGGCAGAGGTGCTCTGGGAATTTATGTCATGGTTTTCAAGTGAAATTTTCCATAACCCCTGTATTGTTTTTTTTTACAGCAGGCGATTCTCTAACCACTAAAAGAGATCCAAGTGGCAGATTAGCCCCACCCTCTTTTTCCAGTGGTTCTCAGGGCTACCTGGATGATTGGCAGGCCCAGGAAACCGATTCGGCAATTGCAGCAGCTGACCACAGATATTAGCTGAGTTGAGACAGAATCTCTATGGTCTAGGAAGATCAGAGTGACATAAACAATGGCATTTTTTTTTAAAGCATTAGATCAATGCTTCTTTTATCTCATGCTTTCCACTGTAGAGGAAATCTTATAGATTAGGGACATGTGGTCGGGTCAGTAGCTAGTGAGGCACTGGCTAGTATCAGAGCCAGACACCCACAGGTTACATACGCTAGAGCGAGAGCAATAATTCTAGCACTAGACCTCCTCTGTAATTCTAAATATGTAACCTATAAAACAAATGTAAAGCTTCACCTATGGAGATTTAGAGGTACTGAAGTTTGGCGCCATTCCTCAAGTGTGTGCAATTTTAAATAGGGATGAGCTGAATACCCCCCCCCCCCCACGGTTCTATGGGACACGAACATGAAAAATCAAAAGTGCTAACGTTAAAGGTTAATATGCAACTTATTGTCATAAAAAGTGTTTGGGGACCTGGGTCCTGTCCCAGGGGACATGTATCAATGCAAAAAAAGTTAAAAAAATCGGAGCAGTGATTTTAATAATGCTTAAAATGAAAAATTAAAAGTGAACCATTTCTTTAAATTTCGTACCTGAAGGGTGTCTGTAGTATGCCTGTAAAGTAGCGCACATTTCCCGTGTTTATAACAGGCTCTGCACAAAACGACATTTCTACTCGCGGATATAATGAATTGTCGGTAATACAGATAAAAGCCATTGAAAAAAAAAATGCATGTGGGTCCCCCCAAATTCTATTAACAGGCCCTTCAGGTCTGGCATGGATATTAACGGAAACTCCAGGCTAAATGTAAAAAAAAAATGGTGTGGAGTTCCCCCCAAAAATCTATACCAGACCCTTATCCGAGCACGCAACCTGGCAGGCCGCAGGAAAAGAGGGGGGCGGGAGAGCGCCTCCCTCCTGAACCGTACCAGGCCACATGCCCACATGTGCAGGACATCCCCATGTTGATGGGGACAAGGGCCACATCCCCACAACCCTTGCCCGGTGGTTGTGGGGGTCTGCGGGTGGGGGCCTTGACAGAATCTGCAAGCCCCCTTTAACAAAGGGGACCCCTAGATCCCAGCCCCCCTATGTTATTTGTGAATATGTGAATTGGTAACAGAGTACATTGTACCCCTACCATTTTACAAAAAAAGTGCCAAAATGTAAAAAAAAAACACACACACACCAAGTTGGGACAAGTCTTTTAAAGAAAAAAAATAATCCAGCGCCGTAATCCTTCTACAATCCCCGGACCCACCGCTACGAACAATACCGCCTCCACCTGAGGCTCTTGGCCGAATGACGCGCAAGCTGTCTGACAGCTGTTTTATAACTGGGGGCGGGGCCATCCGTGATGTGTGACCCCACCCCCTCTGATGCGTAATGAAAACCAGTTTGAAATACTTTGCACCAACACAGAACCTTAACATCATCTGATCTCAGCCGATGTAATCCATCCTTTTCAGACCGCAACCCAAAATCCAACATAGCAAGCACTAAATGGGAGAAAGATCTATAAATTAACCTCTTAGAAGATGATTGGGAAAAAATATATTCTTATATCCACAAGGGAACAATCAATGTATCGGCTCAGGAAAATTACTTTAAACTATTCTCTAGATGGTACGAGACTCCCCTCAGACTGCATAAAATTTACACCACTATACCCCCCAATTGTTGGATATATTCTGCCAAGGACTGCTCACTTCTTCATATATGGTTGTCATGCCCTCTAATCCAAAACTTCTGAAGAGATCCGCCACCTTACTGTCCAAATCAGCACATTCCAAATATAATTTTTTCTAGCCCAAACACTCCTACACCATTCCTCCATCCCAAAAAAAGACTACCACCACTCTCTATCCCTACACCTCTTAAATGCCACAAAAATGTTTATACCAGTACACTAATCCCCCTACCATTGTGGAGTGGCTTAAATGCGTAAATAGAGGATCTGGTACATCAAGCCAAAGATACATCCACCAAATTCCGGAAAATTTGGGCTTGCTGGCAACACTTACAAATGACTGCAGAATACTCCCAACTACTGTCTTAGTACTATCCAAAGACACACAATAATAGTGCAGAGGAGGAGGAGGAAATATCACCCTATACCCCCATCTCATACCTCCCCCTACCACTGGTCTCCTTCAACATCCCCCCATACGTACTCAGTATAATACAGAACCCCGCCTCCCGATGGGGTCAGATACCTCCTTCTCCTGAGTATTATACCTCTCACCAGCTGACTCTCTGTTCTACCTATCCCCTTCCCCTAAAGGTACCCCCTCAGGAGAATAAACCCCCACCAAATCCTTTTTCCCGACGGACTCTCTACACCACCCCCCTGAGAGTCTTTGTCATTGAACTCACCTGTCGGTTTTAATACTAAAAACACCAAAACTCCTTGGGGCCCCTACCCTTGACCCCTACTAATATAGCAGAAGTACTTCTTTGGTCTCAACACCTCAACACCTCTCTAATGAGAGAACTCACTAAATTGTACAGTGAGAGTTATTGTAACACATGGATATACATGGCTTGTGAAGATGTTATAACTAATGGTATATGTCCTGCAGCCTGTCACTGGGTCGGCCCAACAAGAGAGATCCATTGAGTTTACAGAGGCTGCAGCTCACTCCCACTCCTCTCTTCCAGGCACAACATTATCAGGAAGTCCTGCAAAAGACAAAATGAGGATGGATTCCACTTTGGTTAACTTCCCTGAGGTAAGCCATTTGCATGCTGATAATGAGTATAATCGTCTTCTGCATGGGAAACGCCTATGACGAAACGGGACCAGGAAGAAGCCTCACTCTGCCCAACCTTACTGTGCCTATTGCCAGTTCACTGTGCCCATTCCCACATCACTGTGCCCAACCTTTCTGTGCCCATTGCCAGCTTACTGTGCCGATTGCCACCTCACTGTGCCCAACCTTACTGTGCCCATTGCCACATCACTGTGCCCAACCTCACTGTGTCCATTGCAGCATCCCTGTGCCCAAGTCAGTGTACCTGAAATTCTTCTTAGACTGCTCCGTGCAATATTTCCCTCATGTTTATTATGCTGAGAATGGCTGGGAAACCCTTTAGCACCCATTGCATAAACAGAAGCAGAAAACAGCAACCAATGATATGATAATTTACTGGCAAACAAAATATACTAAGGGTCTTTCTTTAAGTTTTCATACCTGATGAGCAATTGTCAAAGTTGAGGTCCCCGCAAATAACACCAAAGGCCATCAGCTCCTCCGCATCCCTATGCCCGAGTCAGTGTACCTGAAATTCTTCTTTGACTGCGAGCGTCCATTGTTCAAATATCTTGGCTTCTTCCTGGTCCCGATCCGTCATAGACGTTTCCAGCAAACACTGTGTTGAGTGTTCCGCCTATCACGGAGGTCCTCTCATTCTCAGACTCTGTTTCCCAGCATGCACTGTGTTCAGTGTTCCCGCCGATCACGGATGTCTTTTCATCCTCGGACAAGAGAACATCCATGATAGGCGGAACACTGAACACAGTGTCTGCTGGGAAACGGAGTCCGAGAATGAGAAGACCTTCGTGATAGGCGGAACACTCAACACAGTGTTTGCTGGAAATGCCTATCATAGAACAGGACAAGGAGGAAGCCGCGATATTTAAACAATGGACGCCGCCCACAGTCTAAGGCAGTGTACACATGTTCAAATCTATCTGCTGAAAACGGTCTGACAGACCGTCTCAGCAGACAGATTCGATCGTGTGTACGGGCGAGCCAACGGATTTGGCCAGCAGACAGATTTCAAAGCCTGCTTTAAAATCTGTCTGCTGGGAACCCGTCGGACCAATATGTCTGCTGGTTAGTACGCTAACCAGCAGACATATCTGCCCGCACATGCGTCGAATGGATGGTTTTACTTCCTGTTGCGGTGTCGTGGCGGCGTCAACGTCACTGCCACGTCACCGCGCTGTCTGCCGGCGGGGATTTTGGTTTGATCATGTGTACAGCGATCAAACCAAAACAGCCATCAGACAAATCTGACCAAATCAGTCTGTCAGACCGATTTGATCAGATTTATTTGCTTGTGTGTACGGGGCCTAAGTATATTTTCAGGTACACTGACTTGAGTATAAGCCGAGGGGTGTATTTTCAGCCCTAAAAAAAGGGCTGAAAAACTTGGCTTATACTCGAGTATATACAGGATGTTCTTTTATTGTATATTCTATTCTATTATTCCCCTATTTTATTTAATCATTTTGCAAATAGTTTTTTTTTTAAGTTTTGCAATATTACAAAAACAGGAGAACAACAGAAAGGGACAGAGCAAGATGTCTTCTTAAGAATTGAATAGTGAAAACACATGGATGCAAACATATTCTGAAAGACATGTTATATTAATTTCCATACAACATTCTGTTAGTATCACTAGAGGATTCAACTCAGTGCTTATAATCCATGTGGGTTTCCTTATGTGAACTTATTCAAACTTCCCTCTGTCACTAGCTATCAATGAATACCTGAGAATGGGGTTGGGGTCTAACAAGTGCACATCATGACAGTTTGTTACATCAATAGGAACATTCAATTTTCATAATAACAAGGAAAAAGCAGAGCGAAGACTGTAACGACACCCCGAGTATGAAAGAGGTTAAAGTTGTTTAGGACATTCCATTCCCGAACACAAGGCAGCTACCAGACACTCCAATCAGCCAAACAAGAAACCCATACAAATAATTCTCCCCCAAATACGAGACAAAGCTCTGTCTTGAGGGTCAAGCAGGAATAATAGGATTTTTTACCCGTAAAATCCTTACAGGAATACATCACGGGACACAGAGCCTTAATTACTTAATGGGTTATGCAGTCACCCCAGGTGATTGGACACTGGCAAACTCAATTCAAATTGAGTTTCTCCCCTATATAACCCCTCCCAAATGGAGAGTACCTCAGTTTTGTAGCACTTTGGTTAACTTCCCTGAGGTAAGCCATTTGCATGCTGATAATGAGTATAATCTTCCTCTGCATGGGAAACGCCTATGACAGAACGGGACCAGGAAGAAGCCTCACTCTGCCCAACCTTACTGTGCCTATTGCCAGCTTATTGTGCCCATTGCCACATCACTGTGCCCAAGGCCCTATCCTCCTTGTACGCTAGTATTTGTTCATATTTAGATATTCAGTTGACCTGATCGTTCACCTATCTTATTTTAGTTACTTTGTCTGATTCCCATTTCCTCAAAATTGCTGCTCTAGCAGCAAATAGTATATGCATGAATATTGGCTGTAAATACTGTAGGGATTTCAGAAATACTAATGCTAATAATAGCTTTGTTAAAAAAGCCTGACCAGAAACTATGTAAATGGAGACATGACCATATCATATGTGTTAAGGTGCCTACTTGACCACAGCATCTCCAGCATTCATTAGTGTTGTTAGATGAGAATTTAGCTGTTAAGTAAGGTGTAAAGTACCATCGTAAATTACGTTTCTGGGCCAATTCCCAGTCATTTAGAGCATTTAGAGTATTGGTAATTACATTTAATTGCTCTCAACCAGTGGTATTCCAAAAAGGATTGATTCAGCTCTTTTTTCCACTTACCCAGAGGAACATTTTTAATAAATGTGTTTTTGGTTTGAATAACTCATACAATAAAGTAATACCTTTAAGCTTGTGATAGGCCAAGTTCCAATAAGTCTACACTGTGTGGTGACTTTAACAGGAGGATGTTTTTATGTTGTACCATAGATGCTAGCCTGGTAAGTAAATAATTTGTTTGCTGGTAATTAGTATTTTTGGACCAGAATTTTGAATGGGATTATGTGACCCTCACTGATAATATCGCTGAGCACTCTAATGCCTATTCTTTCCCATCATGTAGAGGAGATGTCTGGGACCAGAAAGTCCAATGAGTCAAGAGAAATAGGTATTGTCGTGTGTTTGGAAGAAGGATCTGAGTGAATAGAAAAATATCTCTAAGTTTGTATCTCTCTGGAGATAGTGGGGTAGTCAATTGTTTCCTCTGCCTTCAATAAATCACCAAAAGTAATGCACTAAGACTCCCTGTGTGGACCCAACCATGTTCCAGTCTGCTCCAATGTTTCAGATGTAATGGTTGAAGCCAGTATTTTAATTGGTTGAGTAGGGTGGCAGCATTGTCTTTTACGTTGGGAAAGCCCATGCCCCCCACTGACTTGTGTTTCATCAGTATCTGGGATGTGCAAGAAGAAAGAAGAAAATGATCTTTTTTATAGGCTGGCAATAGAGAGTGTTAGCCTAATTCCCAAGTACTGTAGCAAATCTTTTTTCTAGCGATAGGAACATTTCTGCTGCAAAATATTTGTGACTAGGGATGAGCCGAACACCCCATCGGTTCGGTTCGCAGCAGAACATGCAAACAGGCAAACAATTTGTTCGAACACGCGAACACCGTTAAAGTCTATGGGACACAAACATGAAAAATCAAAAGTGCTAATTTTAAAGGCTAATATGCAAGTTATTGTCATAAAAAGTGTTTAGGGAACCGGGTCCTGCCCCAGGGGACATGTTTCAAAGCAAAAAAGTAATTTAAAACTACTTGCGGCTATAATGAATTGTCGTGTCCTGGCAATACAGATAAAAGTAATTGAAAAAAATGACATGGGTTCCCCCAGTCCATTATCAGGCCCTTTAGGTCTGGTATGAATATTAAGGGGAACCCCAAAAATGCACGGGGTCCCCCCAAATTCTATTACCAGGCCCTTCAAGTCTGGTATGGATATTAAGGGGAACCCTGTGCCAAATAAAAAAAATGGTGTGGGGTTCCCCCCAAAAATCCATACCAGACCCTTATCCGAGCATGCAACCTGGCAGGCCGCAGAAAAATAGGGGGGATGAAAGAGCACCCCCCCTTCTGAACCATGCCAGGCAACATGCCCTCAACATGGGGAGGACGTCCCCATGTTGATGGGGACAAGGGCCTCATCCCCGCAACCCTTGCCCGGTGGATGTGGGGGTTTGCAGGCGGGGGGCTTATCGGAATCTGGAAGCCCACTTTAACCACTTTAGCCCCGGACCATATTGCTGTCCAAAGACCAGAGCACTTTTTGTGATTTGGCACTGCGTCGCTTTAACTGACAATTGCGCGGTCGTGCTCCCAAACAAAATAGGCGTCCTGTTTTTCCCTACAAATAGACCTTTTTTTTGGTGGTATTTGATCATTTTTTTTGGTGGTATTTGATCATCTCTGCGGTTTTTATTTTTTGCGCTATAAACAAAAATAGAGCGACTATTTTGAAAAAAAATGCAATATTTTTTACATTTTGCTATAATAAATATCCCCAAAAAATATATAAAAAAACATTTTTTTTCCTCAGTTTAGGCCGATACGTATTCTTCTACATATTTTTCGTTAAAAAAAATCGCAATTAGCGTTTATTTATTGGTTTGCTCAAAATTTATAGCCTTTACAAAAAAGGGGGTAGTTTTATGGCATTTTTATTAATATTTTTTTTTACTATTAATGGCGGCGATCAGCGTTTTTTTTTCGGTACTGCGATATTATGGCGGACACATCGGACACTTTTGACACATTTTTGGGACCATTGGCATTTTTATAGCGATCAATGCTATAAAAATGCATTGTATTACTATAAAAATGCCATTGGCAGTGAAGGGGTTAACACTAGGGGGCAGGGAAGGGGTTAAGTGTGTTCCTGTTTGTGTTCTAACTGTATGGGGGGGGTGGACTCACTAGGGGAAATCACTGATCTTCTGTTCATACATTGTATGAACAGAAAATCAGCGTTTCCCCCGCTGACAGGAACGAGAGCTTTGTGTTTACACACAAAGCTCCCGTTCCCCGCTCTGTAACGAGCGGTCGCGTGTGCCCGGCGGTGATCGTACCCCGACGTGCGGGGGGTGCGCACGCCGGCCGCCGGCGGTGCGCACGTGCCCCCTAGTGCCCGCAAAAGAGAGGACATAGAGCTACGTGCTCTCGCGAAACAGTGCCACCGTCCCGCAGTAATGCCGGCCCCAATGTGAATTGGTAACGGGGTACATTGTACCCCTACCATTTCACAAAAAAGTATCAAAAATGGTAAAAAAGGCACAGCTTGGGACAAGTTCTTTATTTAAAAAGAAAAAAATTCCAGTGATGTAATCCTTCTTCAACATGGGATATGGAAAAACACGCCGCCCAGATCTGATTCTGCCTCCATGAGAGGTTCCCGCCGGATGATGCTAGACCTGCCATAACAGCTCTTAAATAGCTGAGGGCAGGGCCACCTGTGACATGTGCAGGTGACTCTGCCCCCTCTGATGCAACGGGGGTTTCCAGCGGGTACCGTGGCGTCGCAGGTGACCCCGCCCCTTCTGATGCCACGGGAACTCCAGTTGCATCAGAGGGGGCGGGGTCAACCGTACATGTCACTGGGTAAGCCCACAGCATTTCCCTGTTGCGTCAGCCAGAAAAAATGTGCCACTTTACAGGCATACTATAGAAACCCTCAAGGTATGAAATTTAAAGGAATATTTCACTTTTATTTTTTTCACTTTAAACATTATTAAAATCACTGCTCCTGAAATGCTACCTTTAACGGTGTTCGCGTGTTAGAAACAATGTTTTGCCTGTTTGCATGTTCTGCTGCGAACCGAACCATGGGGGGTGTTTGTCTCATCCCTACTGTGTACCTGTTAAAGACTTGCTTGGCTGATGTCCCTTCTGGTTCCTGATCCTGCTTACTGTTCGCTGATTTTCCAGTTTGCTGATTTCCTGGCTTGTCTTGAAGTACGCCAATCCCAGGCCCCTGACTACCCGTTCCGGTTACCAAACTCTGGATATGTTTTGACTATGTTTGCTGTTTACCTTTTACTATTATTATTATTAAACTAGTGTGATTTTTACTGCACTTCTGTCTTGGTCTGATTCATGGTTTCTGACAGTTTCATTACTTCTGATTTGTTAAAATTTGTTACTAATCAGAATTTGGGATACATCCGAATCTCCAAACAACAAAAATTGTCTGAATTTCAATTAAAGAAACCAACCACACATGTCTAGGGCATATACCTTTAAGTAAATGTTCCCAGCACTCTAATTCAAAAACTTGATTTGAAGAAGGCATAGATTGTTAACCGGTTAATGACCGGCTCATGCCGATATACATCGGCAGAATGGCACGGCTGGGCAAAGTGACGTATATTTACATCACTTTTAATCTCCTGTGCACACCCCTGCCGCAAGCTTCGTGCACACGGGACCCACGGACTCAATGTCCACCGGTCCCGCGATCGGGTCACAGAGCTGCAGAATGGGGGAGGCCAGGGTAAACAAGGCATCTCCCTCTTCTGTCTAGTGACACTGACACTGATCGTATGCTTCTTCTCATCAGGAGCAGCGATCAGTGATGTATCACTCGTAGCCATGCCCCCTAACAGTCAGAATCACTCCCTAGGACACACTTAAGCCCTTTCTAGCCCCCTAGTGGTTAACCCCTTTACTGCCAATCACATTTATACAGTAATCAGTGCATTTTTATAGCACTGATCGCTGTATAAATGTGAACGGTCCCAAAATAGCGTCAAAAGTGTGATTGGATATTCTTTACAAAGTGAAGCTTCTGGGGAATATGAGTGCAACTGCAATAGCAAAGTGCATAGTCTATTTGCCTTTACTAAATCCAGCACAATGTGTTATGGTGTGAAAATGCACTGCCTTTTCCTTCCAAATGTTAAGACCTCTTATCTCCTTTCTGTAAATCACCCCGTCACATGCCTTCCCAAAGGAAAAAAAAAAAATCTTCTGGGCTAATACACATTGCTCAGACAAATTCCACTGTTGTCGCTTTTTACAGCAGAACTTCCATGAAAACTGAATGTCTGCTTTATTAAATGTTTCCCTTCTGCGAAAGTTAAATTGCCCTTACTTTATAAGTAAAGTTGTTTTTGTACAAGTAGTGTGAGGCTGCGTACACACGATCAAACATAGCTGCTGGGGGGCGTGTCCAAGATGGCGACGGGAGCGGACGTGTAGTGACTGAGCTCCCGCTCTGAGAATCCTTTCTGCCTTGTTCCTTGTGTGGATTCTGGGACACCTTTTCACATATCCTTCCCCTGTCTGCGCCGGAATAGCAGGGGCTGTCGGACGCGCCGCAACACCGCCGCAGTGCCCATCCCGCCGAAGCCCGGGCCTAAGCAAACGCCTGGCCCTCTGCGGCCTTCCCCTACTGACCGCATGGCGTCCCATCCGGACATCCCGCGGGACGACACGATCCAGGCCGGTTCGGCGGCGTTTGAGGCACTCATGGCGGCGATATCCAGCTGCCAATCAGCCCTAACGATTAAGATTGACCATGTCCAGGCGGACACAGCGCTCATACGCCGCGACCTGGATGCGTTCAGAGACCGCGTGTCGGAGGCTGAGAGACGGGTCTCGGACCTGGAGGACACCCAGAGGGATCACCACACAGACATCCAGTCCCTGAAGGCCAGGGTGAAGGTCCTGGAGCACAGAGCGGAAGACGCCGAGAACAGGAACAGCCGCAATAATCTGCGTGTCCTCGGCCACCCGGAGGGGGCAGAAGGTACTGATCCTGTGGCCTTCATGGAGCAGATCCTCCCCACTATCCTCCCGGCCGCCCGGTTCTCCCACTACTTCTCTATTGAGAGAGCCCACCGCATACCGGCGACCAGAGGCCCTGTAGGAGCGCCGCCGCGCACCTTTATTTTTAAGTTCTTCCACTACCGCGACAGGGACACTTTTCTCAGGGCTGCACGTCTGCAAGGAGACCTCAAGTACCAGAACGCCAGGCTCCTGATTTTCCCGGACTACTCGGTGGAGACACAGCGCCAGCGCAAGTCCTTTGACCACGTCCGTGCCATGCTGAGAGAACGGGGGATCAAGTACAGCATGCTCTTCCCTGCCAGACTCAGAGTCCAAGATGGTGAGAGAGTCCACTTTTTCACTTCCCCGAGAAATGCCGCGGCCTGGGCCGAATCCCTCCCTGGCTGAGAGACCTATGATTCATCCCTTCTGCAACCTTTGTCAACTGACTGTGAGTAACCTATTCAGGGGCTTCCCCCCGGGGTATTGGGGGCATAGCTGGAGGAGTTCCTTAGGGCCCTGGGGGACCCCGCTGCAGTTGTGAAGCCTACTGACTGTCCCCACCACAGCTCCCCTACCTAACTAACAATGTGGAGACACCCTCCTCTGTTCCTGGGGGGTTGGGAGGGACAGACCCCACCCTGTCACCTCGTTTGGCTGCCGCCTTTCCCCCCCCCGGCTGCATCTCCCCAGCAGTGGGCCAGGTGCTATAGCTGATATTCCTCTCCGTACCCCTCCACCACCCCCATGTCTCACATCCTGCTGACTTTTCGGTGGAGGGCGCCCCCGCCCTCTCTTCTCCTCCCCCTGAAAGTTGACTAACATCTGTTTTTCCCCTTTTATTTTTATTTTTTTACTCCCTGTTGGATGTCCTTGTTGTCAGTACTCAAGAACTGTACCCCCGGGACTCTGGGTGATCCACACACCTTATCCTCCTGCCCTAGCCGCTCGGACATTGCCCTCATGTCCGGCCTTAGGGCTGGGGTTTGTTTTGGGATGCAAGTCCTCCTCCATGTTCGGGGGGGGGGCCGGGTGGGTGGGGCGCTTGGGAAGCCCGGTTGGCGCCCTGTTATGTTTGATTGTTTTATGCTCTATGACAGTACTGTTGATTTCTTGCATATTGATTGCTCTGGAGTTGGGCCGACGCCCTTCCCCCGCCCCGGTGATGGGTCGGGTGAATGGTTGGAGGCTCCTATGTAGCTCTACCCCTTTGGTGATCTGCCTGGTGGTTTGCAATGGCTACTCTTGATGTTCTCTCCTGGAACACACAGGGCCTGAACTCCCCAGTCAAGAGGTCCCCAGTGTTTCAATTTATTAAAAAGCATAGCCCGCATGTTTGTGTGTTGCAGGAGACACATCTGGTGGGTAGCAAAACCCTCAGCCTCAAAAAACCCTGGGTAGACCACCATTATCATTCCACTTATTCTAATTATGCCAGGGGGGTTAGTGTTTTAGTGCTCAAATCCCTCCCCTTTAAGCTCCTTGATTTAGTTCTTGACCCGGATGGCAGATTTGTGTTGGTCCATTCTTTGATCTATAACCTCCCCTGGGTACTGGTGGGCTTGTACCTGCCCCCTCCTGCCTCCTTGGCGGTCCTGGGAATACTTGCGGCCAAGTTGGCGCAGTTTCCCTGTGAAAATGTGGTCCTAATGGGTGACTTCAACCTAGTCCCAGACACTGGTATGGACAGGTTCACCTCATCAGGCACCACTCGCCAGGGACTGGCGGAATGGGCTGACACGTACGGGCTCACGGACGTTTGGCGCTGGAGGAACCCGGGGACTCGGGCCTTCACCTGCCACTCAGCCACCCATAAATCCTTCTCCCGAATTGACTTAGCGTATGTGGGGACGCCAGTACTACCCCGGGTGCGTGACATTACTATTTTCCCTCGCGGGATCTCGGACCACGCCCCACTCCTCCTCTCACTGACTCTGATGACGGATCCGACCAGCAACCTCTGGCGGCTTTCCAGGTTCTGGATCTCAGATCCGGAGGTGGAGCCCAAGTTTCATGATACACTCCGATCCTATTGGGCGGAAAACCCGGGTACGGCTGCGGAGAACACGGTGTGGGATGCCTTTAAGGCCTCCTCCCGGGGACACTACCAGTCCCTGATTTCGGGGGTCCGGAGGGAGCGCAGGGCGGAACTCACCAAGGTGGAGGGGGAGGCGGTTCAACAGGAGGCCCTGTATGTCAACACTCGAGACCCGCAACACTAATCCTCCCTGCAATCCCTGATGCAGCAGGCAGTCCTCCTCCGGACAGCCTTGACTCAGAAGAAGCTTCTTCATCAGACTCAGCGTATTTTCGAACAAGGGGAGCGGACGGGGAGGCTTTTGGCCTGGCTGTCCAGGGAGCACTCGGGTGCGTCTGCCGTTGCCCAGGTGAGGGATGGGGAGGGGACCCTACACTCAACTCCGCAGGAAATCAACCGATGTTTTGCGGAGTATTACCAACAACTGTACACCTCTAGAGTAAAGTATGACCTCCCGAACCTAGTGACCTATCTGGAGGAGGTGGACATCCCAGTCCTCACGTCCTCTGCGGCGCGTAAATTGGACGCACCATTTAAGCTCGAGGAGATACAGGCCGCTTTAAAAATGATGCAGGGGGGTAAGACGCCGGGTCCGGATGGGTTCCCGGTTGAATTTTACAAGACTTATGGGGAAGACCTGGCCCCTAGGTTAATATCTTTGTTTTCGTCGGCCTCGGATTCGGGTGCACTCCCGGACTCGATGTGTGACGCGGTCATTGTGGTAATCCCCAAGGCCGGTAAAGATCCCACTCTGTGCTCCTCATACCGTCCTATCTCCCTCCTCAATGTCGACGCAAAGCTCTTCGCGAAGAACCTTGCCAATAGGCTTAACAATGTTATTACGGCCCTGGTCCACCCGGACCAGACGGGCTTCATGCCGGTTCGGGGGACTGACATTAACCTTCGTCGCTTACACACTCACCTCACGGTGGCGGCCCGGGATGGCGCCAGCGTGGTGGCCTCGCTCTACGCCGAGAAGGCCTTCGACTCTGTCGAGTGGGGCTACCTCTGGGCGGTTTTGTCGCGCTTCGGTTTTTTGGACCCCGGTTTTTGTCCTGGATACAAATGCTGTATGCTCGTCCAAGGGCGCGTATTCGCACCAATGGGACCCTGTCGCCCCCCTTCTCCTTGGAACGGGGGACCAGGCAGGGTTGCCCACTTTCCCCGGCACTATTTGCCTTGGCCCTGGAGCCCCTGGCCGCGCATATCCGACGCGACCCGGGGGTCCGGGGGGTCAGGGTGGGATCCCTAGAGGAGAAATTATCACTTTACGCTGACGACGCCCTGCTGTACCTGGCGGGTGCGTCTGCCTCACTCGGTGAAGCACTGTCCCATTTTGAGAAATTTCCATAATTTTCGGGGGTGAGAATTAACTGGGACAAGTCAGCGCTCCTTCCTCTCCACCCATCGCTGGCTCGCACCGACTCACACACCTCCCTGCGCTGGGTGGATGAGTTCACATATCTGGGGGTTAGAGTGGGCCTCGAGCCGAGGTCATACATGGAGAAAAATGTTCTCCCGACGTTAGAACATCTGTCCGGACGTTGCGCAGTCTGGCGTACCCTTCCCCTCTCGCCGGTCGGACGGGGAAATCTCATAAAGATGGTGATACTTCCCAAGTTGCTCTACTTCTTTCGCCAGACCCCGGTTATCATCCCGAAGTCCTTCTTCAGACGACTTGACAGCATAGTAACGGCGTTCATATGGGCGAACAGCCCTCCCCGGGTTGCCAAACGCTTCCTCTATCTCCCCCTGTCCCAGGGGGGTCTGGCCCTCCCAAACTTCCTTGCCTACTACTGGGCGGCGGTCCTGGTGACAGTCCGTTGGTGGTTTTCCCAGATGCGTCAGAACCCAGCGGTGACCCTTGAGGCGGCTATCCTGGGCTCTTATGCTGCTTTATCTAACCTTGTGTTTCGGGGGAGTAGGGCCAATCCATCGGTCACAGGTCCTATGGCTACTGTGGTTCGGGTGTGGCAGACCTCTAGGGTTCGTATGCTGAAGCCCAATACAATATCCCCACACACCCCGCTTTGGGGGAACCCTCTCCTTCCTCACCTGGACATGGTCCCCGACCCGGTGGTCTGGGCACGGCGGGGCATCCTAACCCTCCGGCATATTATGCTGGATGGTGTGGTGTTGTCCTTTCGAGACCTGGCCCGTCGCTACAAGGTCCCCCCCTCCCTGGGCTTTAGATATGCACAACTGAGGCATGCGCTTGCGGCCCATTTCCCGGATCCGGTTGCGCTCGAGTCGGACTCGGTCGAGCGCCTCCTGATTTCGGGTGTTATGGGGAAACCCCTCTCGTCCCTTTACCTGCGCTTTACGGTGGCGTACGACGCGGACACAGTGGGAGTCCTGGCCAAATGGAACACTGACATTCCTGATCTGGACGAGGAGATCTGGGAGGAATGTGTCTCTTCTTTCCTCCAGTCCATGATCACATCTAGAGACCGATTTATCCAACTAAAATTCTTACACAGGGCCTATTACACCCCGCAGAGACTGGCTAAAATCTACCCCTCCAGGAGCTCCTTGTGCGCTAGATGTTCGGGGGATACTGGGTCGTTCATTCATATGGTTTGGTCCTGTCCCAAATTGGAGCCGTACTGGAGAGATGTGGCAGGTACTCTGTCAGATCGCTACGGGTTGGAACTCACGATGGACCCGAAGTTGTTCCTCCTTAGCTACCTAGGTGAGATTGAATGCGACAGATATACCAAACTGGGCATCACCTTTGCCCTGTTCTACGCCAGGAGGGAAATCCTACTCCGTTGGCAGGGCACTGTCCTCCCAACTGTGTCTTCCTGGCTGGGAACAATCAATAGAGTCCTCCCATTATACAGATTAACGTATGAAAGCAGAAAATGCCCTGCAAAATTTGACAAGATCTGGTCAAACTGGATCGACACATCTAGCTGAGTGACTGACGGGTCCCCTGTGGCGCATCCTATCTGTACAGTGTGGTGGGCGGCTGTTTTCCCCCTCCCCCTCCCTCCTTCCCCCTCACCTTCCCCTTTCCCCCTTCCCCCTCCCTCCCCCTCCCTCCCCCTCTCCTCACCTCCTCCTTGGAGTCGCCCCCCCCTCCGATCCTCCCCCCCTTGTCCTCCCCTTTTTTGGGGGGCGGGGGTCGGTGGTGCTGGAGGGGGTGCCCTGATAGTTCTCCACCCTACCCTCGTGGGGGGTGACCTCACGAGTGGCAACTAATATTTATAACTGTGGGGGGAGGATTGTCTGTGTCTCCTTAGCTTTCCGTATCACCGGATATGTGTGTAATCTATGTCCTTCTTTGATATGCTCTGGTACAATCATTTTGTTACCTCTGTAATCTCTGTACTGTCATTGGTTTGTGTTTATGTTTGTTGTTTGTTTTAAAAAGACAATAAAAACTTTTTCTGTTAAAAAACATAGCTGCTGAAACAGACCAGTTTCAGCGGACATATCCGATCGTGTGTACGGCCTAGCAGACAGGTTTCCAGCAGACAAAAGTTTTAAAGCATGCTTTAAAACTTGTCTGCTGGAAAGCAGTCTGTCGGATATGTCCGCTGGTTAGTACCTGGTGAATTCACGCTGGAATCGATCTCTATCTATGCCACTGAAAATATCATCGGTGCTCTGCGTAACAGCACTGCTTCGAATGATATCATCCTCACTAAAATGCTGAAGGAATGCGCCGATATCCTGGCGCCCCCTATCACGCAGCTTATCAACCAATCTTTCAGGGAGGGCACAGTGCCCTCCCAGTTGAAAGAGGGTATAATTCGACCCATCCTGAAGAAACCCACCCTGGACCCCAAGGACCCACTCCACCGCTGTCCCATAACAGGCCTAAATGTACTCTCAAAAGCAATGGAAAAAGTAGTGGTACAACAGCTGCAACAGCATCTAGATACCCACAACCTACTTGATCCATTCCAATCGGGATTCCGGCCCGGACACGGGACGGAAACCGCGTTGCTCAAAATATGGGATGACGCTCTCGAGGCCGCAGACGAAGGAGAGTCTTGTCTTCTGGTTCTGTTGGACCTAAATGCAGCCTTCGATACTGTAGACCACAAGCTTTTACTGACTCGGCTAGCTGAAGTATCCAAAGTCGCAGAAGGCGATTTATCTTGGTTCTCCTCTTTTTTGGAAAACCAATCGCAAATAGTGAAGTTAGGACCTTTCACTTCTGAAAAACGCACATTAGCGTGCGGAGTCCCTCAAGGATCCCCTCTGTCGCCGGTGCTATTCAACATATATCTTCGTCCTCTTTTTGAGATTATCAGCAGCCAAAAACTGCTTTATCATTCATATGCAGACGACACACAACTGTATTTCTGCATTTGCAAGAAAAAGGATCACCACCTCAATCTAGAGACATGTCTCTCTTTGATAGAGGACTGGATGACAAAGAGTTATCTCAAACTCAATGGAGCTAAAACAGAACTTCTCCTGTTTCACGCCAAGCGAAGGGCTTTTTTTCAGGGGGAACTTGGGGGAACTCAGTTCCACCACCTCTTGCTCAGACCCTTTGGTGCCTGCTCACCATAATCACCTGTAAACACAGAAGTCTGGTTTCTGTGTTTACATGAAACAGCTCTGTGTAACCCCCCCTGAACTCTGCACTCTGTGTGTAATGCAATCCTGGTATTTAATGCCCCTTTTACTATTCTACTATTTGTGAATTCTAAATGGGGCCGTGGTTGAGTTCCTGCACCTATTTTCTGAGAAAAAAAGCTCTGGTCAAGTGTATGAATCAACCTGCAACAACATGGACACCCCCGCCCATTATGGGCAAAATCATCACCCCTAGCGCCAAAGTCAAAAGTCTCGGGGTCATCTTCGACGCCTACATGACAATGGACGCAAAAATAGGGTCAGTAGTAAGCGGATCTCATCATCTGCTGCGCCTACTACGCAGACTTACTACTTTTATTTCCAAAGAAGACATTGCGGTCGTGGTGGGAGCAATTGTAAACTCCAGACTGGACTATGCAAATGCCCTTTATCTCGGACTCCCTAAGTACCAAATCGCTCCTCTACAAGTCGTTCAGAATACGGCCGCTAGACTTGTGACTGGGAAAAAACCCTGGGAATCAATCTCACCTTCACTGAGAGCCCTTCACTGGTTACCAGTAAAAGACAGCATTACTTTTAAAGCACTCTGTCTAATGCATAGATGTATTCATGGGAATGCTCCCCATTATCTATGCGAAAAAATAAAAGTTCACAATCCCAATCGCGTTCTGCGATCCACCAACCAAAATCTGCTACAGATACCGAAAGCCAGATACAAGTCCAAGGGAGAAAGAAGATTCGCGGTCCAAGGTCCCAGACTATGGAACGCTTTACCAACCAACATTCGGTTGGAGGAGAACCACTCAGCATTCAGGAGAAAGATCAAGACTCATCTCTTTTGATACCAAAGGAGACTGGAACAACAAGTGCCCAGAGGCGATTTAGTTCGCATGTGCTGCGCTATATAAGTTTTCATTCATTCATTCATTCAGTACGCCTAACCAGCGGACTGAAATCTCCTGCATGCATCGAATGGATTCGACGCATGCGTGGAAGTGTTTTAATTCCTGGTTTGGTTACGTGGCGGCGTCAACGTCACCGCCACATCACCGAAAACACCAAACCAAAACATCCCAGGAGACATGTCCGATGAAAACGGTCTGTCGGACCGTTTTCATCGGATATGTCTCCTCGTGTGTACGCGGCCTGAGTGTTTAAAGCAATCAAAATAACAAGAAACTTTGTGTAAAACAGTCCCACAAAACATTTCCAAAATGTCTGCAATGATGTGATAATGTGCAATTCACAAATTGAGCTTTCACTTTTCCCTTTTGGGCATACTATTCCTAGCAATCCTGGAGTGAGGGAATTACACTGTGTGCTGGAGGAGACCAGGTAATTGTTGGCACTTTGCAGGAGTTTTTGTATGCCTGCAGAACTGTTCCTCCCCTGTGCTTTCTACCGTTCTGGAGAGCATTTTGAATGATACCATGCTACTGTCATGTGATGGCATCACTTTTAATTTGTGTGAATATTAATTTAAAATACCGTATTTATCTTGCTATAACGCACCCCGGCGTATAGCACGCACCCCCAACCTAGAAGGACAATTCCTGGAAAAAAAAATACTTACAGTTTGGATGCCCCTCGACGGTGTCTTGCCCGCCGTCCATCGCGTCCATCGGCGGCCTTGTCCGGTCCGGCGTCCTTCTGCGGCCATCGTGGTGTCCTCCCCGCTCGATTCCTGCTTCAAACCACTCCACCGACATATACCGAGCGCAGTACACTCCGGTATAGTCGGGCAGGCTCGCCTCCTCTCGCCTAAAGGACGTACAGGACGCACAGGACGTGACCGCAAGCGGAGCCGAGTCTGCCCGACTATACCCGAGTGTACTGCGCTTGGTATATGTCGGCGCAGTGGTTCAAACACAGCATGGGAAGCGGGTATCGGCGTATATCGCGCACCCACAATTTTGCCCTGATTTTCAGGCCAAAAAAAATGCGCGGTATACGCAGATAAATACGGTATAATAAATATATTACAGAGAGCACTATATATTTGTATTCCTTTTTTTAGCTTGATACATTTCCATACATACACGAGTGGGACTGTTTTACACAATGTTTATTTTATTTTATTGGATTTAATTACTCACAATACTTGCACTTATGTACTAGAATTATTGTGATATATTTTCTTTTCTACATTATTATTATTTGATTATACAATGTACATACTATATACAATATATTCATTTTGCACTACTGGTTTATGTGAACAGTATTTTTAGAGCAGCATTTTTTACATATGTTTTTGTGGTAATTTGCTCACTTTATGCTTGAGGTTTATCAAAAACCTTTTTTTGAAAGATGTATTGATTTAATGGACCGTAATGGTCCATTAATACTAGGATGATCCTATACACCTGAAAATAACTTATTCACATTGGATGTCACAATTGTTTGTTCACACAGGGTTGGTTTATTACTTGGACTTTTTGCATTTGCTTGTTAGTTGTATCTGAAATGAACTCAATCCCAGATTAATATTTTTTTTCACATTATTCCTTATTGTATTTCACTTATATGCACGTGTTCATTATCTGATTACGGTACTTTATTTGAATAGTTTTGATTAGCTAGCGCTGTTTTCTTCACACAGAGTCACTCCAGTGGATCACTTAACACTAATGAATTCTTTTTTTTTTTTTTTTTTTTTGACAGAAAGTAAAATATATATATTTATATTTTAAATCGGCAGTATTTTTTTGTTTATAGTGCAAAAAAAAAAAAAAACACAGGTGATGAAATACCACCAAAAGAAAGCTATATTTGTGGGAAAAAAGGACATCAATTTTGTTTGGGTAAAACATCGCACGACAGCACAATTGTCAGTTAAAGCGACACACTGCTGTATTGCAAAAAATGGCCTTGTCATTTTGGGGTAAATCCTTCCAGGGATAAAGTGGTTAAAATACTAGTACTAGTGGATATTTCAAAGGAGAAAAAATAGGGTAGCCAGGCAGTGAAGTCATCAAGGAAGTGTGACACTGGTCAAGGAGGCCGATAGATTACTGCAATCCTTAGAGAAATTGGAGAAAACAGACAAATACAGTGACTCTCAAAAGGAAAGGATAGAGAGGAAGGGGTAGGAAGCATTTGAAAGACGCTCAGTGAGGATAGAAGCAACTATCTCCACCTCCATTCTGGCCACTGGGTCTGGGTGAGTGAGTCCAGTGAAGGTCTGCATGGGAGAGGGCAGCGGGAGAAGCAGGAGTCAAATGCTTGAAGCCAGGTTTTAGTAATTGCAAGTAGGTTAAAGCGGAGCTCCACCCTAAAGTGAAACTCCCACTGATCGGAACCCTTTCAGGGGGAGGGGGGTGCAGATACCTGTCTAAAGACAGGTATTTGCACCCACTTCCAGCCACACAGTCTCGGGCAGACTGTGGGCATGACGTCACCTCCCATTCCCCCCATTGTGTGCTGGGAACACGCGGCTCCCAGTATACAGCAGGAGCCCATGGACAGGCGTAGCGCGACTCGTGAATGCGCCTTAGGGAACCGGGCAGTGAAGCCGGAGCGCTTCAATTCCTGGTTCCCTCACCGAGGATGGCGAGCGATCACACGTCCTCTGCTGCGGATGGCGCTGGACTCCAAGACAGGTAAGTGTCCTAATATTAAAAGTCAGCAGCTGCAGTATTTGTAGCTGCTGGCTTTTAATATTTTTTTTCAGCAGACATCTGCTTTAAGAGAATGGGAGACAAAAGGTCATGGACAGAAGTGAGCTTGTTACAGACAGAGTGGCCATTTTGAAGGGCACATAAGAAAGGGGAGGGTGTGTTTTTTGGAAGCAGAGGGATGAAGATTAAACTGAGTGGATTGCGGCCATTGCCAGAGGAAGGAGGGTGCCAGGTGTGGCAGTGAGATATTAAAGGACCAGAATTAAGGGCGATATCCCCAGACAATAGGAGAAGAAGGGCGAGGAGAGTAAGATGTGAGCAGGATATATATGAGTACACATACCTCCCTGATGTTGGTGTAAGCGTGTGAATTAAGTATATGCAAGAGGTGATTAATACAGTAGTAGGGAGAGGGTAGAAGTGAGGGTAATATGTAAAAGATTTGCTGTGGAGAAGAGGGGTAAGGAAACAAAACTTTGAGAACAAAATATACTATTATGAGAAGTAAAAGTAGAAGGAGTAGGAACCACACTAATAAGAGATGATTTACAAAATGTTGGTTTACTTGCAGTCGGCCCAGGGTGGAACAGAGTTCTTTTTTGTATCTTCATACTATTTTAGTTAGTAAGAGAACACTTCTGCAGGAAAAAGACTAAAGCCTTGTACACACGCTCGGTTTTCTCTGCTGCAAGAACCAGCAAGAAAACTGCTGGCAGAGCTTTCTTGCCGAGTAAACCTTGCGTGTGTATGAGGCTTTGAGGTTTCTCGTCAAAAAAACTTCCCAGAATCTCAACGAGAAAAATAGAGAACCTGCTCTCTATTTTCGCATTGTGATTCTCGGCAGTGTTTTCCTGCCGAGAAACCTGAGCGTCTGTATACTTACCTGTCACCATGGAAACCTGTGAATGCTTGAAATTACGTTGACACATGCGCGGTAGCTTCCAAGGCATAGGTATGGTGTAGCGCATGCTCGTCATAGTCGATGACGTTACCGCGTTCATACCATTCAAAAGAACTGCAGTTCTTTTGAATGGAGTGTCTGTACACTCGGCCGGCAAGAGATTCTTGCCAAGAATCTCGTCAGGAAAAACAACATTTTTTTCCTGACGAGATTCTGGGCCGTGTGTACAGGGCTTCAGGCAAAAAAAATGCCCTGTCTGTCACTTCTACCATAAGCTGATCTAAATTTTTTAGGGAGATGGGGCAGGGAAGGATTCATAAATTTATCAATTAGGAACTGATAAGGGGCACACGAATTAAGGGGACATTGTCAAAACCAGATCAGCCACAGACACAGGCCAAAATCATAAAATATAATTAATTATTATATTACAAAAGGCACAAGGAGGTGAGAGTTAACCACCTATATAGACACGTTTAAAGGACACTTACAATATTTACCATAAAGATTTCAAGTATCAGTACATAGCATTAAGAGGTTAACATGGCTTCTGAGGCAGCATTATTTACCTGTGCAAAAACAGAGAAGACATGATGAAAGTGTGTCAGGAATTGGGTTCAACTGTTGAACACAATTGCACAAAAAGCACAACAGTGAGGACAAGTTGTATTGCCCTCTCACCGCCTGATTTACCCCTTGGATCCCACACAAGTGCCCCCATTCATTGAAAGTTACAAGGGGTATAATTCCTGCCACAGTTGCAAAGCATTGAAGTCATGGCATGTGTACACCTTTGGCCACTACCTTTGCAGTTTAAGGGGTTAAACGTTGGGCAGTAGGGATGAGCTAATCACCCCCCCGTTCGGTTCGCACCAGAACCTGCAAACAGACCAAAAGTTTGTGTGAACTTTAGAACCCTGTTAAAGTCTATAAGACTCGAACGTTTGATATCTAAAGTGCTAATTTTAAAGGCTAATATGCAAGTTATTGTCCTGCCACAGGGGACATGTATCAATGCAATTATTTTTTTTTTTTTTACAATAATTTTTATTGAGAAATTTTTAAAGTACCAACAAAAGGATATGTAAGTACACACCCACATTACCAGAGAACAGCAGGAGAAATCGTATAATGGTAACAATTCCGTAACCATAATGGGATACATAAGTCATGGACAAAGACAAAAACAACATGTCAACACATAAGGGCTGGAGGGCGACAAGCCGTCTCTCTCTCCTGCCCACTCCAGACTGGGTAATACGGGAGTATAGTGGGAAAGTCAAGTACGAAAGGGAAGGGAGAAGATAAAGGAGGGGGGAAGTGGGAGCAAGGGATAGGGAAAGGATGGATACCTGTGAGACAAATATAAATACAAATCTACATAGGCTTTTGCTTAAGACACATCAAAGAAACAAGACGTAAGAAGACATTTCAATTCTGTTGTAATCGGAACCACTCTGTCCAGGGCCTCCATTGAATATCAAACTTCGCTCTCCTTCCCTCCCTGCTTGCCAACAAGGACTCAAAAGTGAAGTTCGTCTGCGTGATCTCGAGGACCTCCGTTACGTTTGGCACCTTATTAGATTTCCAGCCTCTAGTCACCAGCAGCCTAGCGGCTAGTAAAATGTGAGTGACTACAATTCGGAAAAGGACACGTTTAAAGGACACTTACAATATTTACCATAAAGATTTCAAGTATCAGTACATAGCATTAAGAGGTTAACATGGCTTCTGAGGCAGCATTATTTACCTGTGCAAAAACAGAGAAGACATGATGAAAGTGTGTCAGGAATTGGGTTCAACTGTTGAACACAATTGCACAAAAAGCACAACAGTGAGGACAAGTTGTATTGCCCTCTCACCGCCTGATTTACCCCTTGGATCCCACACAAGTGCCCCCATTCATTGAAAGTTACAAGGGGTATAATTCCTGCCACAGTTGCAAAGCATTGAAGTCATGGCATGTGTACACCTTTGGCCACTACCTTTGCAGTTTAAGGGGTTAAACGTTGGGCAGTAGGGATGAGCTAATCACCCCCCCGTTCGGTTCGCACCAGAACCTGCAAACAGACCAAAAGTTTGTGTGAACTTTAGAACCCTTAAAAGTCTATAAGACTCGAACGTTTGATATCTAAAGTGCTAATTTTAAAGGCTAATATGCAAGTTATTGTCCTGCCACAGGGGACATGTATCAATGCAATTATTTTTTTTTTTTTTACAATAATTTTTATTGAGAAATTTTTAAAGTACCAACAAAAGGATATGTAAGTACACACCCACATTACCAGAGAACAGCAGGAGAAATCGTATAATGGTAACAATTCCGTAACCATAATGGGATACATAAGTCATGGACAAAAACAACATGTCAACACATAAGGGCTGGAGGGCGACAAGCCGTCTCTCTCTCCTGCCCACTCCAGACTGGGTAATACGGGAGTATAGTGGGAAAGTCAAGTACGAAAGGGAAGGGAGAAGATAAAGGAGGGGGGAAGTGGGAGCAAGGGGATAGGGAAAGGATGGATACCTGTGAGACAAATATAAATACAAATCTACATAGGCTTTTGCTTAAGACACATCAAAGAAACAAGACGTAAGAAGACATTTCAATTCTGTTGTAATCGGAACCACTCTGTCCAGGGCCTCCATTGAATATCAAACTTCGCTCTCCTTCCCTCCCTGCTTGCCAACAAGGACTCAAAAGTGAAGTTCGTCTGCGTGATCTCGAGGACCTCCGTTACGTTTGGCACCTTATTAGATTTCCAGCCTCTAGTCACCAGCAGCCTAGCGGCTAGTAAAATGTGAGTGACTACAATTCGGAAATCCTGGGGGAATCCCTCTATTCCTAAGTTCAAAAGCGCCAGCTCGGGGGTGGGGGGACTCAATATGCCTGTTATACGGGAGATACATCTAAATACACCCCTCCAATAGCTAGTGAGGCCCTTACAGAGCCAGAAAATGTGGAGAATGTTACCCACCTCTCCACAGCCTCTCCAGCAAAGCGAGGATGCTGAGGGGTAAAATTGAGCTATGCGATACGGAGTGAGGTACCACCTCAGGGCTATCTTTTGGGAGAGCTCCCAATGGTTAACACACCTGGAGGCTTTGTATATCAGTTTAAACGAGTATTGCCATTGGTCAGCAGAGAACGTTTTGCCCAAATCTGTTTCCCACTTACGAAAGGGGGGGGGGATTCCTTGAACAGTAGTTTATCCTGAAAAAGGTTGTAGAAGACCAGATGACACCCTGAAGCAATAAATGGCGTGATTGCAAGGTTTTGAGGAAGTGGGAGGCCTGTGCATGTTTGAAACCATCTGCATGCACTAAACCATACTCCGCAGCAAGCGTATCAAAGGGCTTGAGCACATTGTAGCAGAATAGGTCTTCAATCCAAGTGATGCCTTTGGCTGCCCAGTTGGAGAAGGAGGTGTATGGTATAACGCACGAAAGAGAGTCAATGGGAATAGGAATAGGCGTAACGTTGGAGGACGTACATGCCAAGCGGTGCAGTTCCCTCCAAGCCAACAGCGAGGCCTGGAACGTTAGCGGTAGGTGGCGCAGGGCGAGGGGCTGCCAAGCGTCAAGAATCAGGACACTATAGAGATCCTTGGTCGGGCATAGAGCCTGTTCTATGCCACACCATAGGGTGTCAGGGGTAGGAGATATCCAACATCTAAGTTGGGTAAGTATGGCTGCTCAATCAGGCCCATGCCCCCTACAGATCTATGTTTAACCAAAAGGGATCTCGCGCACCTGGGGCGCTTAGTGCCCCAGACGTAGCGGTTAAGGATTTTATTCAGGGCCTGGAGATGGTTACGTTTTAGAGGAATAGGGAGCGTGCGGAAAACGTACAGGATTTGAGGTAGGAGCAACATTTTAAAGGAGGCTAAGCGACCCGACCACGTCAAGTCGACCTTGGCCAGGCGATCAGCCTCCCTGGTGAGTTTGTCAATTAGTGGGGCATAATTAACATCGGCTAATTTGGTTAAGTCTGTCGTAATTTGGATTCCCAAATATTGTATACTAGATGTTGCCCAGGAATACGGGAAAGAAGTTTGCAGATGGGACTGAAGACGAGGGGGGAGATTAAGACCCAGTATGAAAGACTTAGTGTAGTTAATTTTATAGTAGGATACGCGGCTAAACTCTGCAAGAACCCCCGTGAGCTTGGGACAAGGAAGAATGAGGTGAAGTCAGAAAGAGGATAATGTCGTCCGCAAACAAACTTATATTGTGGGAACGACCCGACAGCTCGAAGCCCGAAACACCCGAATGGGATCTAATTTTTTCCGCAAGGGGTTCTATGAGGAGGTTAAATATGGAGGGAGACAGGGGGCACCCCTGTCTGGTGCCATTGGTAATGTGGAAGGTGGAGGAGAGCATGCCCGAGGTGTAAACCTGCGCACAAGGCGAGGAATAAATCGCTAAAATTGCCGATAGGATGGGGCCAGTGAACCCAAATTTCTCCAGGACTCTGGTCATGTAACCCCAATGCACCCTGTCGAACGCCTTCTCTGCGTCCAAAGAGAGGAGCAGAGAAGGCGTCCGAGAGGCCCCGGCATGGTGCACCAACCCAAGTACTCTTCTGGTTGCGTCCGATGACTGTCTACCCGAAGTGAACCCCGTCTGGTCTGGGTTGATTAAGGAAGGTAGAATAGGGAGCAGTCTATATGCCAAAATCTTGGCATAGAGTTTCACGTCTGTATTTAACAGAGATATGGGTCGGAAGTTAGCAGGTGTGGTAGGTACCTTCCCTGGTTTTGGAATGGTTACAATAAAAGCATTAAGCATTTCACTCGGGAAAGAGGCAGAGAGCATTGCTTCGGAGAACACATCACCCAGCACCGGGGCTAGGAGGGGGCCGAAGGCCCTGTAATAAGCATTAGGGAGTCCATCCGGGCCCGGGGACTTCCCAGTAGGGAGAGTCTTAATTGCCCGTAAGATCTCAGGCTCCGTAATCGGCCTATTGAGGGAATCTAGTTGGGATTGAGACAAGGCAGGCAGCGCTAGCTCAGCCAGGAATGAGCGAATAGCCTCCTCCGCAGGTTGAGGGGTGGAGGGATCCTCTTGGAGATTATAAAGGGAGGAATAGAACTCTGCAAAAGAGTTTGCTATATCCTGAGGGTTATATATTTTACTTTTGTCTGAATGTTTAACAAGAAAGGGGATAGTAGTTTTCGTCCTGCGACTTTTCAGTCGCTGAGCCAGAAGCTTACCCGCCCTGTTACCGGAAGCATAGTGGGACAATTTAAGGGATTGGACATGTTTGTCGTAGCGTTCGAGAAGCAGTCTCCTGAGGTCCGAACGCAGCCCAAATAGTTTGGCCGCGGTTAGGGCGTCGGGAGCCTGCCTGTTCTGTGACTCAAGAGAGCGAATTTCAGCAAGTATGGAATCTAGTTTCTGTGCCCTCTGCCTCTTTACCCGTGCACTAAGTTGGATTAGAAGGCCTCTAACATATGCCTTATGCGCACACCAGACAGAGAACGGACTAAAGACAGAGCCTGAATTTACAGTGAGAAATTCCTTCAGCAGAGTGGAGAGGTAGGCCACATGGGAGGGTTGCTGAAGCACATAGGAGTCCGCCCTCCACACAAAGGGCGAGGAGACCGGGGCCCCTCCGTCCACCACCACCGACACCGGGGCGTGGTCAGACCAAGTGATGTCGTGGATGGCGGACGAGGCCACCCTTTGCAGTAACACTTTGTCAACCAATATCAAGTCAATACGTGAATAGGAGTTATGTCTGGAGGAGTGGAAGGAGTAGTCCCTTTCGGATGAATGTTGACATCTCCAGACATCAAACACATCTTCAGCTTGTAACAGGGAATGTAAGGTAGGCATGGAGCGTTTGGCTCTAGAGGTGGTGTCCATCTCAAAGTCAACCGTCAACTTGAAGTCCCCACATATAACCAGCGCGCCTTTCCGTATCTTGTTGATTTTGCAGAAAAGTTTCCTCAGGAAACGGAGCTGGTGGGTGTTGGGCGCATAGAGGTTGACCAGTGTGTACAATTTGTTGTTAAAGGAACCAATTAGAACCAAGAACCTGCCGTCAGGATCGGCCAGTGAGTCCTGGAGAGAAAAATTAACAGTGTCCTTGATAGCGATAAGAACCCCTTTTTGCTTTTTGGGGGCGGGAGCCTGGAAGATGTGGGGGAATCTAATGTGAGAGAAGGGAGGTGCCCCTGACGCCATCAGGTGTGTCTCCTGAAGGCAAAGGATGTCCGAATGCAGCTTCAGTGCCTCTCTCCACACAGAAGCCCGTTTGACCGGGTGGTTCAGGCCTCGGACATTAAAGGAGGTAACTATCAGCGCCATAATTGGTCAAGCAGGAAAGTGAAAACAGTACCTTGTGACACCACAGCGGGTCTTCCGTGTCCAGCCAGGTCCAGGAGGCAGGTGTAGGCAATGGTTGGAGCGTCTTCATTGAAAACAGAGCAGGATCCATCTCAAGGGAAACAAGGAAATGGGGAAAAGACATGAGAACTGAAAGAAGTAAGGTCATAACATAAACAAAAAACGATGAGCATAAAAAGGGAGATCCCGGCCGGGATCCGGATGCAGGGTAGCTGCACATATTTCAAGGAGGGGAAGTTTGTGGTAAGGAGCTCCAGTGGAGTCAGGGAATCAAGTAGTGCACAGAGTAACAGAACACCTGAGGCACAAGGGCTTTAAGATTTCTTCTTGTTATTGCGTTTACGCGACACCAGTGTCCAGTCGTCACGGGACTGAGCTCTAGGAGAGGAGGAGGTAGGACCTGTTTCAGGTGAGGGATGCTCAGGAAGAATGTCCCATTTGCGCAGGAGTGCAAGTCCCTCTTCTAGGGTCCCGACTACATTAGAAGTACCGTCCTTGGTTATAATAAGCTTGGTTGGTTGGTCCCACTTATAGGTGATGTTGTGGTTACGGAGAGCTTTCGTCACTGGGATAAGGGACCTGCGTCTCTGCATAGTGTGCTGCGAGAGATCTGCATACACTTGTAGATTGGCGAATCGATCAGATGAGTGGGGATTTTTGCGGAAAGCCAGCATAAATTGGTCCTTAACATGGTAGAAATGTACCCGCATCAGGACGTCTCTAGGAATATTCTCCGGAAGGTGGGCAGGTTTGGGCAGATGGTGTATCCGGTCAACTATCAGCTCAGATTCAGGTATGGAAGGCAGAATTGACCCCAGAAGCTCACGGCATATTCCTGGAGCTGGGCAGGTAGGACAGTCTCAGGGACCCCCCGTAATTTGACGTTGTTCCGACGAGATCTATCTTCGAGAACTGCGACTTTAGCCCTGAGCCATGCGACTTCATCTGCCTGGTCATTGTGGGAGTCCACCAGGGAATTGTAGGAGGAAGCATATTCTCCCATTTTCCATTCAACATGGTCTACTCTGCCCCCTAGTTCCCCCATCTCCGTCTTGAAGCTTCTCATGCACTCCATCATGTCTGAGTGTAGTGAGCTCCGCAGGGAGACCAGCATGTCTTTTAGGGTAGTGTCAGAGACCGGGAGATTGGAGGTAGGGAAGATGTTTATGGGAGCTGAGAGCTCACGTGTGTCTTCCATGGACCCCTGCAGTGCACTGACCTGAGAGCCGTGCGGCTCAGCCGACAGAGGGGGTTTCGATTTAACCGGGCTGCAGGAGAGTGGGGTGGATGCCTCTGGGGAACGGCACTGCGTCCCAGCCCTCGATCCCGGGCTCGGTGTTGAAACGGAGGAGCCTCCTCCTGAGGCCGGAGATCTGCCGTCGGCGCCATCTTGGATCACGCTGCTAGGCCTGGGGGAGAAAAAGTCCTCCAGTTTCGCCGGATGAATGGCGTTTTTCCGTTTTTTGTCATCCCCGGGAGACGTGCGGGTTAGTGGCTTGCCTCACGTGTGGATTATAGAAGCCCTCGGTGTCTCAGGGAGCTGATATCCCTAACGCTGAAGCAGAGCTCCTGACTCAGGCGTCCATACAGCTGCGCGGTAGCCACGCCCCCCATCAATGCAATTATTTAAAAAAAAAAGCGGCAGTGATTTTAATAATGCTTAAAGTGAAACAATAAAAGTGAAATATTCCTTTAAATTTCGTACCTAGGGTGGTGTATAGTATGCCTGTGAAGTAGCGCTTGTTTTACCGTGCTTAGAACTGTCCCTGCACAAAGTGTCACCTGAAAGTCACTGGGAAAGCCTGGGTTTTCCCTTGCGTCAGAGAGGGACAGTCACATGATGGGTGGCCCTGCCCTCACCTACAGTACATAAGAGCAGTCACTGGCTCCCGCCACATCATTCCAGGAGTGTCTCTGGTGGAGACAGGTGATGTGCTGCGCTGCGGACATCTCATTGCTGGATCCTGGACCTGGATGAAGAGGAGATCTTCTCATCGCTGGACCCTGGAGAGGAGATCACCCATCGCAGCATACCGACAGCAGTGGACCGGAGACCGAGAGTGGCTTACCACCGCTGGAATCTTTTTTTTTATTTTTATTTTTTTATTCTTAATAAAGAACTTTCCCAACGGTGTGTGTTTTTTTTTTACAATTTGTTACACTTTCTTTGTGAAATGGTAGGGGTACAATGTACCCCATTACCAATTCACATGGGGGGCGGCATCTGGGGGTTCCCTTTGTTAAAGGGGTCTTCCAGATTCCGATAAGCCCCCCACCTGCAGACCCCTACAACCACCGGGCAAGTGTTGTGGGAATGAGGCCCTTGTCATAGACCCCCGAATCATCCTCCCCATGTTGAGGGCATGTGGCCTGGTATGGTTCAGGGGGGGCACTCTCTTGTCCCCCCTCTTTTCCTGCGGCCTGCCAGGTTGCGTGCTCAGATAAAGGGTCTGTCACCAGACAGTGTAAGCCAGCAACAGTGTTCCTGATTGTGTCACACCAGTGCCAGTGTCACCAGACCAGTGTCAACCTCAGCATGTGTAAAACCTCCAGCCACTACTGCAGCTAAAAGGGTAGGTGTTTGGGGTAGTAAAAACTAGACTGGAATATTTCATTTCGTTTTTTTCGTTTTGATTTATTTTGTTTTTTGTTGGGGAATAGCTTTCGTCCGAAAATCCAATAATACTTGGTTTCTGTCGAATGTTCAAAAGAATATTCGACGGAACGTCGAATCTTTTTGGTTTCTGTCGAATGGTCAAAAGAATATTCGACGGAACGACGAATCTTTACGTCGAATCGTACATTTCCGTTCGAATATTCCGCCTACAAGAATTCTAATGTTGTATGACTAGTAATAATGTTGAATCTATTCTCTATAATGTCAAATCTATTTTCTCATAAATCAAAATCTATTCTCTGTAATGTCGAATCTATTATTTCTATAGTGTCGTATCTTTTCTCTATAATGTCAAATCTTTTCTCTATGATGTCGAATCTTTTCCCTATAATCTCTCTATATCGAATTTTAACCGCAACGAAAACGAAAATAAAGCATTTTTTATGTCGGATCTTTCGGTTTTCGTTTCTTGCACTTTCGTTATCGTTTGTTAAAACGAAAAAAACTGATTTTCGGATGATCACTGCCACACCAGTCCCAGTGTCACCAGTCCAAGTGTCACCAGTTCCAGTGTCACCAGTCCAGTGTAAGGTTCCATTTACACTGGACATTTTGCTAACTCTCGTAAACCTGATTTTGGAAAAACTCTGCTGCTCCTGGATGCACTGGCTCCATTTTCTTTTTTCTGCCCCTGTGTCTAAACACCTTTAAACACCTATGTGACTATGCCAATTAATTTTACCCTAGCCCTATATGATTCCCCCAAACAATCCTTGTCATTTGTTTGCTCTTTAAAGTTAATGTCCTACCTGGGTAAGTAATTTTTTGGGTTAAGTTACCGCAATTAAAATAAATATCCTCCCTCAGCTTTTGTATCTCTTTAGAGCCCTCCCAATTAACCATTCTATAACAATCCTTGATTCCTTTCCTTTGTTTTGTACAATGTCTGACCTTGTTTTTCTGGCAAAATGCTGTACAGATCCACCCGCAGATCCACCTATATCTTTGGCTGTATTTTTTCTGTCCTGTGGCCCCTCTCAACTGGACCAATAAAATATTTTCAACTCTCAGGCCACGTACACACGACCAAATACTTGGTTTCTGTCGAATCGTCAAAAGAATATTCGACGAAACATCAAATCTTTTTGGTTTCTGTCGAATGGTCAAAAGAATATTCAACGGAACGTCGAATCTTTACGTTGAATCGTACATTTCCATTAGAATATTCCGCCTACAAGAATTCTAATGTTGTATGACTAGTAATAATGTCGAATCTATTCTCTATAATGTCGAATCTATTTTCTCATAAATCAAAATCTATTCTCTGTAATGTCGTATCTATTATTTCTATAGTGTCGTATCTTTTCTCTATAATGTCAAATCTTTTCTCTATGATGTTGAATCTTTTCCCTATAATGTTGAATCTCTCTATATCGAATTTTTACCGCAACAAAATCCACCCACAGATCCACCTATATCTTTGGGTGTATTTTTTCTGTCCTGTGGCCCCTCTCAACTGGACCAATAAAATATTTTAAACTCTCAGGCCGCGTACACACGACCAAATAAATCTGTTTAAATCGGTCTGACAGACCGATTTGATCGGATTTGTCTGCTGGGCTATTTTGGTTTGATCGCTGTACACACGATCAAACCAAAATCTCCACCGGCAGACAGCGCGGTGACGTGGCGGTGACGTTGACGCCGCCACGTCACCGCACCAGGAAGTAAAACACTTCTGCGCATGCGTCGAATCCATTCGACGCATGTGCGGCCAGATATGTCTGCTGGTTAGTGTACTAACTAGCAGACATGTCGGACGGACGAGTTCCCAGCAGACAGATTTTAAAGCATGCTTTAAAATCTGTCTGCTGGCAAAATCTGTCTGTCCGCCCGTACACACGATCAAATTTGTCTGCTGAAACGGTCCGTCGGACCGTTTCCAGCAGATGAATTTGATCGTGTGTACGTGGCCTAAAATACCCTGGGTCAGATTTGAATGTGACTCCATTCACCTTTGCCACTTACCTGGATTTGGTTTAAATCCATTTCCTTGTCGTACTAGTCATTTAAAGTATCTGCTATGGTCATCAACACCCCCACAAGCCTCTTTTCTGTGACATCCTATACTCCCAGAGGCTTTCCCCAGACCTAAACAATTTGAATGGTTAATTTGTAACAACCTCATATAACACTACAACATGATTCATCATTTGCAACTTTTGCCCACCTTGCCCAGGGGAGGAGTGTTCCAAATCTTAAGAAATTTTGAAATTCCCAAATTAAACATTTTTACGTCACCCATTACTCTCTCACGGGACCCTCTTCCTCAACTTTGTATAAAACTATCTGCCACAATAACCTGAGAGCCAAATGCATTATCTTGGACTTACAGGTGCATCTCATAAATTAGAATATCATTAAAAAGTATATTTATTTCAGTAACTTCCTTCAAAATGTGAAACTCATATATACACACAGAAAAATATATGTCAAGCATTTATTTTTGTTCATTTTAATGATTATGGCTTACAGCTAGTGAAAACCCACAATTCTGTAACTTGAAATTTTAATATTACAAATGTCCGTAAAAAAAATGAACAGTGTTGGCTTACTAAAAAGTATGTCCATGTACAGTATAGTATGCACTGAATACTTGATCAGGACTCCGTTTGCATGAATTACGTCATCAATGTGGCATGGAGGTGATCAGCCTGTACTGCTGAGGTGTTATGGAAGCCCAGGTTGCTTTGATAGCAGCATTCAACTCATCTGCATTGTTGGGTCTGGTGGCTCTCATCTTCCTTTTGACAATACCCCACAGATTCTCTATGGGGTTTAGGTCAGGTGAGTTTGCTGGCCAATCAAGCACTGTGATAGCATGATTATTAAACCAGGTATTGGTACTTTTTGCAGTGTGGGCAGGTGCCAAGTCCTGCAGGAAAATGAAATCGGCATCTCCATAAAAATGGTCAGCAGAGGAAAGCATAAAGTGCTCTACAATTCCCTGGTAGAGGGCTGCACTGACTTTGGACCTTCTAAAACACAGTGAACTAACACCAGAAGATGACATGGCTCCCCAAATCATCACTGACTGTGGAAACTTTACACTGGACCTTATGCAACTTGGATTCTGTGACTCTCCACTTTTCCTCATTTTCAAATGAAATGCTGAATTTTCCACAGTCCGTGATGATTTGGGGAGCCATGTCATCTGCTTAGTGTGTATGTAGGGAAGAATGGGTGAACAACATCTGGAATGCTGTCATGTAACCAAGCCTGGTGTGGCAGCGGATGAGCTGCATGGATCCTTCGCTCAGAGTGGACTGGCTCCCAAATTGCATCACCACAGGAGTGTATGCAAGTAACAGGACATGTTTTGAGAAGACTTTCTCTTCCTCAGCTCTGGGCTGAGGAAAAAATATCAAAAAACTATAATTTGTGTCAGTGTACACTGACAATTATCTGTCTCTAGTTGCCTCTCTTGGAACTCTAAAAGCATTGTGCATCACATAGGAGGTCATTCACATACATGCAGTCCGAATGCAATGCAATTTTAAAAAGTGTCTTGTGTGTGTTTGGTGCAGTGGGATGTAATTTTGATGGAAACCAAATGCAAACAGTATAGCTGTTCAAAAATGATGTGATTCCAGTGAAATTTGTACAAGTTTGTGTGACTGTGGAAGAGAGGCCCCAGTCATGAATCCAAATCACAGCTGTATCCAAATTGCATACAAAATGCATTGAAATCACAGCTGAACCCTCATTGCATTGGACATGATCTTCCAAATCGCACCAAAACACTCATTCAAATTGCACCGCATAAGTGTGACTCTAGCGTAAGTGGTAGCCACCATATTTAACCACTTCCATACCAGGCACTTACGCACCTTCCCGCCCAAGCCAATTTTCAGCTTTCAGCACTGTCGCAATTTGAATGACAATTGCGCGGGGTCATGCTACACTGCACCCAAACAAAATTGGCGTCCTTTTTTTCCCCACAAATAGAGCTTTCTTTTGGTGGTATTTGATCACCTCTGCAATTTTTTTTTTTGCGCAACAACTAAAAATAGAGCAAAGATTTTGAAAAAAGTTTTATTTTTTTTCTGTTAATTTTTTTGTAAATGAGTATTCTCTTTTCAATTACGGGCCCTGATATGGTGGCACTGATGGGCACCGATGAGGTGGCACTGATGGTCACCGATGAGGTAGTTCTGATGGGCACCGATTAGGTAGCACTGATGGGCACTGATAGGCGGCGCTGGTATGGGGCACTGATGGGCACTCATGGGCGGCACTGATGGGCACTCATGGGCAGCACTGATGGGCACTCATGGGCGGCACTGGGCACTCATAGGCGGCACAGATGGCACTCATAGGCGGCACAGGTGGGCACTCATAGGCGGCACAGGTGGGCACTCATAGGTGGCACAGGTGGGCACTGATAGGTGGCACAGTGGGCACTGATAGGTGGGCACTGGGCATGGATTGGCACTGTGGGGTGGCACTGACAGACACTGGGGTGGCACTGATGATCACTGAGGGGTGCACTGATGGATCAATGTTGCCAATCAGTGCCCATCAGTGTGGGCACTGATTGGCATCTTTTTTTTACTGCCACCCTTTTTTTTTTCTTGCCGATTTTTTTTTTTTTCTTTTTTTTTGTCTTTTTTTTTTTTTCCTTTTTATGTTCCCTGGTGGTCTAGTGTGGGCATTCCCTGGTGGTCCGTGTGGCGATCCGAGGGGGGGGCTGCGCTGATAAACAATCCAAGCGCGAACCCCCCCTGTCAGGAGAGCCGCTGATCGGCTCTCTCCTGTACTCGCGTCTGTCAGACGCGAGTGAGG